>SJXQ01000082.1:371322-454750 GCA_006408695.1 Aepyceros melampus | reverse complement strand
TCTATCATGAGCATGTAGGTTGTTTCCATATCTTGGCATTTGTAAACAATGCTGTAATGAACATTGTCGTTATTGTTCAGGCTCAGTTATTCCAACTCTGCAAGCCCATGGACTGCAGCCCACCAGGCTCCTCTGTCCATGGGATTTCCCAGGCAAGAATACTGGAGTGGGTTGTCATTTCCTTCTCCAGGGGATCTTCCCTACTCAAGGATCAAACCTGTGTCTCTTACATCTGCTGCAATGGCAGGCAGGTTCTTTACCATGGAGCCACCTGGGAAGCAGTGAACGAGAATCACCAGAGTATCGCACTAGACAGAACACACTTCATGGACTGTCATCTCTTGCCCCAAGTCTCAACATGAATCAAGTCTCCACCACTGGGATCCTGTTCAGTCTCAAAAACATAGACAACCTAGTCTGTCCCCTGAGTCCCTCTGTCTTCCTTTGGAGACCTTTAACCTATCTTCTCTTGTCCCTTTTCCCTTAGGATCAGACAAGAGTGGTGAGATTTGGACTCAGAATCAAAAGAGATGAGCAGTCCTCAGCCTTTGGAAGAGGTAGGCTGGGTGCAGGCTGGAGGAGAGGGGTGGGAGCATCTGGGGAGAGGGGAAGAGAAGAACTTAATGTTTGAGACACTAGAAGGGGTGAAAAATCATGACGTGGATTCAGAACTCAGGTGCTTTGTGATCATTCAGTTGGAGAAAAAGACTCAGCAATGGAACTGAAGTTGTGGCAACTAGGAAAAGAAGGGGGCACCCTGGCTACCTTTGTCTTGATGATAAAATTCTTATAATTATGGTACTCAGTATCCTGCTTCTCTTTTTTTTAATAACTATTTACATATTTTTGGGTGAACTGGGTCTTAATGGGGGCACAAAGGATCCTCATTGCAGCTGGAGGGCTTCTCTCCAGATGTGGCACACAGGTTTATTGCCCTGTGGCATGTGGAATCTTAGTTCCTGGACCAGGAATCAAACCCGTGTCTCCTGCATTGGAAGGCAGATTCTTAACCACTGAACCACCAGGGAAGTTTCACTCTGCCTTTCTTCTAAAAAAAGAAATTTTGGCCCCAATATTCTTCCTCTGATAGGACAAGATAGAATCTCAGAATTAGCTTCATAAAGTCTGAAACCTCTGCAAGTGAGAAGGTAATGCTCAGAATACTCTTGGGAATGATGGAGAGAGAGACAAAGCTATCAAAGTGATAACTGGAAGAGACCCTCAAAATTTGCCCACCACACACATATTCATTCTCTCTATTTGGAAGTATGTCAATCACTCAGTCATGCCCGACTCTTTTCAACCCCATGGGCTGTAGCTTACCAGGTTCCTCTGTTCATTGAATTCTCCAGGCAAGAATACTGGAGTGGGTTGCCATTCCCTTCTCCAGGGGATGTTCTCAACCCAGGGATTGAACCCAAGTCTCCCATATTGTAGGCTGATTCTTTATCATATGAACCACCAGGGAAGCCCTTATATTTGGAAACTGAGATTCAAATAGGAGCAGTGTTTCAATGCCATTCTCCCAAATCATCCCACCCTCGCCCTCTCCCACAGAGTCCAAAAGACTGTTCTATACATCTGTGTCTCTTTTGCTGTCTCACATACAGGGTTATCATTACAATCTTTCTAAATTCCATATATATGCATTAGTATACTGTATTGGTGTTTTTCTTTCTGGCTTGCTTCACTCTGTATAATAGGCTCCAGTTTCATCCACCTCATTAGAACTGATTCAAATGTATTCTTTTTAATGGCTCCATTGTGTATATATACCACAGCTTTCTTATCCATTCGTCTGCTGATGGACATCTAGGTTGCTTCCATGTCCTGATTATTATAAACAGTGCTGTGATGAACATTGGGGTACACATGTCTCTTTCAATTCTGGTTTCCTCAGTGTGTATGCCCAGCAGTATCATATATGAAACGAATAGCCAGTCCAGGTTTGATGCATGATACTGGATGCTTGGGGCTGGTGCACTGAGATGACCCAGAGGGATGGTACGGGGAGGGAGGAGGGAGGGGGTTCAGGATGGGGAACACGTGTGTACCTGTGGCGGATTCATGATGCTGTATGGCAAAACCAATACAACACTGTAAAGTAATTAACCTCCAATTAAAATAAATAAATTTATGTTTTTAAAAAATTAAAAAAAAAAAAACAAATAGGAGCAGTGACTTACTCAAGTTCACACTGGACTCCAGGTTGAATTGCCAGATTGGCAAATAAAAATAAAGGATGCCCAGTCAAATTTTAATTTCATGTCAACAACAAATAACCCTTCAGTGTAAATATACTCCATGCAATATTGAGGACATACTTATTCTTCAAAGTGTTAGTTGCTCAGTCATGTCCAACTCTTTGTGACCCCATGGACTGTAGCCTACCAGGCTCCTCTGTCCATGGGATTCTCCAAGCAAGAATACTGGAGTGGGTCGCCATTCCCTTCTCCAGGGGATCTTCCCAACCCTGAGATCAAACCTGGGTTTCCCACATTGCAGGCAGATTCACCATCTGAACCTTTTATTCTTTAAAGGGCTTTATTCTTTAAAACTTGGGAAGCTCTTTATTCTTTAAAACTTGGGTTTTTGTTTTTTTTTTCATCTGAATCTTGAGTATACCTTGGCATCCTGTATTTTACTCAGCAACCCTACCCCCAGGCATCTTTGGACCACATCTGCTTTCTCTTCCCCTTCCATACCCTTTTGATAATTTCTGTCGTCTCTTGGCCCAGGAGACATACGACATGTCGGGTGCCCGCCTGGCCCTGACGCTGTGTGTCACCAAAGCCCGAGAAGGTTCTGAGGCAGATCTGGATGCCCTGGAGCGCATGTTCCAGCAGCTGGGGTTTGAGAGCACCATGAAGAGAGACCCTACTGCCCAGGTATTGTGCTGCCAGCTCCAACTGAGCAGAGGAGGGGTGGGGGCTGAAGGAGAAGGTGGATTCTGGGGTCACCCCTGAGTCCGGCCATTCCTCTCACTCTAGCAATTCCAGGAGGAGTTGGAAAAATTCCAACAGGCCATCGACGCCCGAGAAGACTTTGTCAGCTGTGCCTTCGTGGTTCTCATGGCACACGGATTGGAAGGGCGCCTCGAAGGGAAGGATGAGAGGATGGTCGAGTTGGAGGACCTCTTCCAGGCTCTGAACAACAAGAACTGCCGGGCCCTGAGAGCCAAGCCTAAGGTGTACATTGTGCAGGCTTGTCGAGGAGGTGGGGCCAAGAGCCAAGGACACAGAGCCCTCCCTCCCAGATCCAAAACCCCTGCGAAGCCTTGGGTTCCCCATCTGTCTTAGGACCTTCTTTTTTCTTCTCCTTCTTTCTGATTTTGCCTTTTCTTTCCCAATGTTTTAGAACAAAGGGACCCTGGTGAACCAGTCACTGGAGGGCATCTTGTGATGATCACAGAAGACAGTCCTGAAACCATCCCAACGTACACAGACACCCTCCATGTCTTCTCCACCATAGAGGGTATGAGCTTCCAGCTGACCCAGTGTGGCCTGCTTCTCCACCTCGCCTGCCACTCCTGACCCTTGAGACTCCCCTGCAGGACCCACCATTGTCCAAGGCATTTGGTAGCATATGTGCGTGCAGGTGCACACACACACACACACACACACACACAGTCACCCACCCCCATTGAGCTCCCCTGAACCCACTTCTCTGGAATTCCCAGGGTACATTGCCTACAGACATGACCAGGAGGGCTCGTACTTCATCCAGACTCTGGTTGATGTGTTCACCAATAAGAGAGGACCCATCCTGGAGCTTCTGACAGAGGTGAGTTGGGAGAAGGTACCTTGGAACCCCCACCCAGCCTGATCAGGGAGCAGGCAGAATGGGCTGTATGTGCAAGCCCAGTCACTCAGTCATGTCCGACTCTCTGTGACCCCATAGACTATAGCCTGCCAGGCTCCTCTATCCATGGGATTTCCCAGGCAAGAATTCTGGAGTGGGTTGCCATTTCCTCCTCCAGGGGATCTTCCTGACCCAGGATCAAGCCCACATCCTTTGCGCCTCCAGCATTGGCAGGCACGTTCTTTACCAACTGCACACCCTGGAAGCACCGCAGGCTCAGCCTCTTCCAAACCTTTCTGCATGTTCCCCCTCCCTTGCCTCCCGCTCCAAGGCCAACCTGGGTCCCAACACAGAAACTAGAACACCCATCTCCCAGAAGTGACTTTCCCTAAAGCAGGGAATTCCAAAGCTTACAGTATGTGAAATAATTTAGATGAAATATGGATAAATTTCTGTAAACAAGCCCTTAGGTTTAACTCATTTTTGGACATTCTGATGGGTATGTGTTATTTTGGAAGATTAGAAAAAACATATAACGAGAATGTGCAGCCAGTGATTCCACAGAAATTATGATGTGAAAGAGTTAGTTGCTCAGTCGTACCCAACTCCTTGCGACCTCATGGTCTGTAGCCCCTGAGGCTCCTCTGTATGTGGAATTCTCCAGGCAAGAATACTGGAGTGGGTGGGCGTTTCTTTCTCCAGGGGATCTTCCTGACACAGGTATGGAACCTGGCTCTCCTGCACTGAAGGCAGATTCTTTACCTTCTGAGCCACCAGGAAAGCCCAATTATAGTGTAGGATGAGACAGGAAAGGTCTCCCACTTTAGGACATGGAGACTCACCTGCCCTAACTTTTCCCCAATAAGCCCATTACCTGACTCCCCCAAAAGCCCAGCCCCAAGCTGACCATTCCTGTTGCTGCAGGTGACCCGGCGGATGGCAGAAGCAGAGATGGTTCAAGAAGGGGAAGCAAAGAAAGTGAACCCTGAAATCCAAAGCACTCTTCGGAAACGACTCTATCTGCAGTAGAAGTAGAAAGGGTAGGGTGGGGCTCTCTTTCAGGTGCCCTCTCTGCCCCCACAGAAATTTAAAGGCAGCTCTCACCACTTCTCCAAAATCTTCTCTTCCCAAAGCTAAATGGTGCCCAGCTCTTCACCCTTCATGAAGGTCACCCTTCATGAAGGTCTTCCTTCAATCTATCCCCATCCTTCTTAGGGCAAACCAGCTAAAACTGAGCACAAGGCATGGTGATAACATTAACATCACCTCCCTCAGGCTGGACTCTCCACCTCTATTAATACACATAAATAGACATTCAATTATCCCACTCTCTATTCCTATGCTCTGGTGAAGCCCTCTTCTTTCTGCCACGAATCATACCTATACAAATGTAACCAGATAAAACTCAGGGTTTTCCACTGATAAACCATACCCATTCATCACCTCCTATCCCAATCAAAACTTCACTGGGTCTGGAATTTCACGTGGAGTTATAATCTCCTCCTCCTGGCAATTGCATCCATTCCCATCTCCCAGAGATTTCCTCTCAACCTCTGGAAATCCAATAAAGTAAGAGTTGTTCTCTCTCCAAGACCCCTCTTCTTTGGCCAGCAAGCAGGTGCCTTGACGCCACCCACCTCATGGGTTCTCACTGGTTAATGGAGTGGCTTCCTCCTTTTCTGAAGCCCTTCCTCCTAACTAATGCCACTCCATCCATTGCTCTGAATTCTGACATCTGTCTGAGACAATCCATCCATTTACCCATTCTCAGAGTTTTGACTCTCTTTTTAAAAAAAAATTTTGTTTTTAATTGGAGGATAATTGCTTTACTATGTTGTGTTGTTTCTGCTGTACAACAATGTGAATCAGCCATAAATATAATATATCCCCTCCCTCTTGAACCTCTCTCCCACCCTACCCCATCCCACTCATCCAGGTTGTCACAGAGCACTGGGTTGAGTTCCTTGTGTCACACAGCAACTTCCCACTAGTCAACTTCCAACCACTCTAAATCATAGCGTGTTGGAGCTATGGAAAAGCCCCTATGTTACCCTGTTACTCTTCAGAGAAGGTTATAGAGGACTAGAGAGGCTAAATCTCTTCTCAAATACCACACAGTAAGCCAGTGGCAGGGTCAAGGTCTGGCTTCCAGGTTAGCCCCACTTCCACAACCTACTAAATCTTCCATCAGTGAGTGTGTGATTAGTTGCTCAGTCTGATCTGACTCTTTCTGACCCCATGGACTGTAATCCACAAGGCTCCTCTGTCCATGGCACTCTCCAGGCAAGAATACTGAAGAGGGTTGCCATGCCCTCCTCCAGGGGATCTTCCCAACCTTCGGATCTAACCCATGTCTCTTACATCTTCTGCATTAGCAGACAGGTTCTTTACCACTACCACCACCTGGGCAAGTTTACCTCCATGGGATTCTGACATTGGGCTGGAAGCTGGATCAGAGGCTCCCAAGTCTATGACAACTTTCTATTTATCTACAGCCCTGACCTTTCCCACCATGATAACCTGTGGTCATATCTGCCATCACTGAAAACTCATGGCTAACAAGAAATCATTTCTTCCTGGTCCATCCTCCAAGTGTTCCCTGGAACTGTCGACCTCAAACCCCTGCAGTCATCTATGACACCTGTCTCTCTTCATCCTTCATATGTCACCAGCCACCATAGCCAGCCCGGCTTGACTTTGAAACATTCTCTTCCTTTCCTTGTCACTCTCCAGTTCCATCCTCTCATGTCTGTATCTTTGCACCAGTTCCTTCCTTGTCTCTATGCCCTCCCATCTCACTCCTCCTCTGACCTCCATATCGTCTACAATTCTTGATCTCCCCAGAACACTAAAGAAGACACAATGGTGCCTCATTACACAGAGATCAAGGCTCAACTTCACACCCTGATTCTCAGACCTGCACAATCCCACTCCTATCAGCAACCATCTAAACTAACCTCCCATTTTCCCAACCATGCTCCAACAAGACTAATGTCTTACTCATCCCCGCATCTAAGCCTTTGCTCTTAACATTTCTCCAAGCATGAGTGCCCTCTCGCTCTTGTTCATCCACTTTCCACTGTCTCCCACTCCTACTTATTCCAGAAAGCCATTCCTAATATTCTTTCCGGTTGATTCTGCTCTCTCATCCAGGATGAGAAACAAATTACAGGTTTTCCAGGGTGGGGAATAAGTCTTTGCTCAACATAATGGATGTTCAGTAAATAGTTGTCAAACTTTAAGAATCTGTGGGGTCTCCTATAAATGGGTTCATCAGTACCTGCACAATCCCACTCCTATCAGCAACCATCTAAACTAACCTCCCATTTTCCCAACCATGCTCCAACAAGACTAATGTCTTACTCATCCCCTCATCTAAGCCTTTGCTCTTAACATTTCTCCAAGCATGAGTGCCCTCTCGCTCTTGTTCATCCACTTTCCACTATCTCCCACTCCTACTTATTCCAGAAAGCCATTCCTAATATTCTTTCCGGTTGATTCTGCTCTCTCATCCAGGATGAGAAACAAATTACAGGTTTTCCAGGGTGGGGAATAAGTCTTTGCTCAACATAATGGATGTTCAGTAAATAGTTGTCAAACTTTAAGAATCTGTGGGGTCTCCTGTAAATGGGTTCATCAGTACTATTTTTCTAGATTCCATATAATATGCATTAGTGGGTGATATTTGTTTTTCTCTTTCTGGCTTATTTCACTTATAACAGGCTCTCGGTTCATCCACTTCACTGCAACTGGCTCATATTCATTCCTTTTATGGTAGAGTAATATCCCATATATGTACCATAATTTCTTTATGCATTCATCTGTTGATGGACATCTAGGTTGCTTCCATATTCTGACTTCTGTAAATAGTGCTGCAATGGACTTTGTGGTAGATGTGTCTAATAAAATAAAAGAATATGTTGGAATCTTGGCTCTGTACTTAAACAGTGAGGCTGATGAGATAGGCATTGTGTGTTTGATTTCTTTTCTCTGATAGCCAGCTGCCTCCCAGTATGTCTATCATGCACAGAGAATAATGAGCCTCATTCCTTTCATATAAGCAGATGTGCTGGGTTACAGGCCACACTCCACGCCATATTTTACATGACAGTTCCAGCTCCAGAATGTTCCCAAGGAAGTATCTAGACACAGAACTGTAGCTTTTCAGAACCCTAAGGGATCTTGTAGATCAACTAGTTATAGGATCACAGATATTTAGCAAGTGTGCCACCTCTCTCTATGTTGGTGCCCATGGCAGACATGACTAATCAATCACACTTTCTGGGGACTTCCCTGACAGTTCAGTGGTTACGAATCCTCCTTCCTAAGAGGGTAAGATGAATGGAGCGAGTAGCATGGAAGCATATACACTGCCATATGTAAAATAGATAGCCAATAGATATATGATCCAGGGAGCTCAAACTGGGGCTCTGCAACAGCCTAGAGCAGTGGGAAAGGGCGGAAGGTGGGAGGGAGGTTCAAGATGGGGGGACATATGTATACCTACAGCTAATTCATGTTGATATATGGCAGAAATGAAACCAATATTGTAAAGCAATTATCTTTCAATTGAAAATAAACACATTTTTTTTTTAATCTATGAGAACAACAAAATAAGGAATCCACCTTCCAGGCAGGGGCCTATGTTCAGTCTCTGATCAGGGAACCAGATCCCACATGCCACACACTAAGACCTGATGCAGTCAAATAAATAAATTTCTTTTAAAGTTTATCCACTTAATCATTTTCCAATATATGCAATATATCATCACATCATATACCTTAAACTTCAGTTCATTTCAGTTCAGTCGCTCAGTTGTGTCCAACTGTTTGCAACCCCATGAATCGCAGTACGCCAGGCCTCCCTGTCCATCACCAACTCCCGGAGTTCACTCAGACTCACGTCCATCGAGTTGGTGATGCCATCCAGCCATCTCATCCTCTGTTGTCCCCTTCTCCTCCTGCCCCCAATCCCTCCCAACATCAGAGTATTTTCCAATGAGTCAACTCTTCGCATGAGGTGGCAAAAGTACTGGAGTTTCAGCTTTAGCATCATTCCTTCCAAAGAACACCCAGGACCAATCTCCTTTAGAATGAACTGGTTGGATCTCCTTGTAGTCCAAGGGACTCTCAAGAGTCTTCTCCAACACCCCAGTTCAAAAGAATCAGTTCTTCAGCACTCAGCTTTCTTCACAGTCCAACTCTCACATCCATACATGACCACTGGAATATCTTGATAAACTGGAAAGTTATTTAATAATTTTTTTTACTTTTAAAAAGTGTATACAGTAGCAGAGGATGAGATGGTCAGATAGCATCACTGACTCAATAGACACAAACTTTATCTCCTGGCAAATTGCAGGAGATAGTGGAGGACAGAAAGCCTGGCATGCTGCATTCCATGGAATGGCAAAGAATTTGACACAATTTAGCTACTAAACAGCAACATACACTAGCAAGGGAAGCACAAGGAATTGATCACCTAAGCCATTTTAAAGGCCTCCAGTTCAGCACAAGACACAAGAAAAGCACCGGGATGTCTAGCTTTCAGAACTTGAGATACAAACTGGTCTGCTTTCATTCTAATTGGTGGGGTTATTCAGGGAGTAAAACATTTCAGCTGTTTATGAAGTTGTCATTATGGATGATCAATTACAGGAAATGAGGTCATCCTCATGCTGGCCAATTAATTTAACCTCCTTGCCCACATCTACACCCATGCCCACAACTCACCCAAGGTGAGCTTCTTATGCCCAATTGGCTTCCTATTACATTCTGACTATAAAAGACACAAGAGAGAAACAGAAAGGAAGAAGGATTTGAATTCTCCTGTTGTTGTCCAGCTGTATCAGCTCTTTCCAGTTTCCAATTCCTTTGACCCGTATGTAAAACTGGCATCATCATGCCTCCCCCTAAATACACGAGCCCCAGCTGGTCAGCAACCCCTCCACAGAGGTATGAGTGCCAGATCCACATGGCACACTCTTCTCCAACCTTTGTGCTTCCAGGATCTGCTAACCTCAGCTCCTCCCTTTACTTCCCAGGCCTTGGCAGGTCACCTGATCCCTACCTGAACTATCTCTGGTTTAACCCTAGAAGTGCCTTCTTGCCTTTCCAGTCCCCCACTACCTGTTAGGTCAATGCCCACAGTAAATTCTCTCTTTTAAAATACCTTGACTGCATCTACAACACAGATAAAATTTGAAAGTGTTATATTCAGTGAAATAAGCCAGACACAAAAGGACAAGTATTGGGACTTCCCTGGTGGCCCAGTGATTAAGATTTGGTGCTCCCAATGCAGGAGACCCAGGTTCAATCCCTGGTCAGGGAACTAGATTCCACATGCCACAACTGAAAGTTAAATGCTGCAACTAAAGATCCTGTATCCCACAACTAAGACCCATTACAGCCAAATAAATAAACAAAAGTTTAAAAAAATAAACAGGCAAGTGTTATATGAGTCCATTAATAGGTTTCCCTACTCCAAATAGGCACTCATAAAGACACAAAGTAGATTAGAGATAGCCAGAAGCTGGAGGCTAGGAGATTGGGGAGATATTGTATAATGATTACAGAGTTTCTGTTTGGGGTGACAAAAAATTTCGGAAATAGATAGTGAAGTTGGCTGCCCATTATGAACTGCACTCCTTAAAATGGTTAAAATGGCAAGCTTTGTGTCACATATATTTTACCACAATTTTTAAAAGCGAATAATGTAATATACCAAAAGAAATGAATTGAGCAATTTAAATGGGTGCATTGGATGGCATGTAAATTACATCTCAATAAAGTTGTTTTGGGCTTCCCTGGTTGTTCAGTGGTAGAGTATCTGCCTGCCAATGCAGGAGATGTGAGTTCAATCCTGGGGTCAGAAAGATCCCCTGGAGGAGGAAATGGCAACCCACTCCAGTATTTTTACCTTGGAAATCCCTTGGACAGAGGAGCCTGGTGGGCTATGTCTGTGGTGTCACAAAAGAGTCGGGCATGACTTAGCAACTCAACAACAACAACAAAGGTTTTTAGAAAAAAATAATAATTTTTTTGCCTTGCAGGGAATAAAACTACCTTAATAAAGATTTTTAAAACTCCTTTGGTGATTCCAACTCCCTTGGTATGTGGCTGCACAACTCTTTAGACACACCAAAGACCATTGAACCCTGTAGTTTCAAAGGGTAAATTGATTGTGTGTGAATTATATATAATAAAGTTATGTTTTAAAGGGAGTAGTTACATACTATGATATGTGGAAAGTCAGTATTACTTGCCATAATTAGGAGATAAGCATAAGAATATGATTCAACTATGAGAAAGGAGGAAATCCTGCCACTTGCAGCAACATGGATGGAACCTGAAGGCATTATGCTAAGTGAGATAAGCCAGACAAAGACTAATCCTGTATGAAATCACTTGTACATGAAACTTTTAAAAGCTGAACTTGTAGAAACAGAGTAGAAAGGTGGTGATCAGAGCCTGGGAGACAAGGGAATTGGGGAGATGTTTTAAAGGTACAAACTTGCAAACTGGATGATGAATAAGTTAAGGAGGCCTAATGCACAGTACAGGGATTATAGTCAACAATGCTGTAGTATAAATTCCCAAGTTGCTAAGAGACTGAATCTTAAGGGTTCTCACCACAAAAAAGAAATGATAATTATGTGACATGACAGAAGTGTTAGCTAATGCTGTGGTGGAAATTGTATTGCAATATATAAATGTTTCAAAACAACATATGGTATGCCTTAAGCTTACATAAGTTGTATGTCAATTATATCTCAATTTTTTAGTCCATACATACAATTAAAAATTTAAATGTTCATGTATGATAGAGACAAAGAAAGAATGGTGGTTACCAGGGTTAGGGGTGAGGGCTACAGAGTTATTATTTAATGGGTACAGAGTTTTAGTATGGTAAGATGAAAAAGTTTTGGATGGATAGTTGTAATGATTGCACAACCATGTGAATGTACTTAAGGTTACTGAGCTATAGTCTTAAAAATGACTAAAATTGTATATCTTATTGTATATTTATAAAATTGTATGAAATTTTATAAACTTTATAAATTTTAATGTATAAAATTGTAAAATTTATAAAATTGCCTATTTTACCATATTAAAAAGTGGTAACAGAAAAAAAAGTTTGTGTATGAAACATCAAAAGTCACCTCAGTGTACAACCAGTTTGCCTTTTGACATCATGGCCGGTATCCTGGTCTTTGCCTCTTTGTTTACGTGTATAAACATTTCTCAAAGCATTGCTAAGACAAACTTATGAGCATTTTTATTTTCCACGTGTTCATTCACTTGTTACATTAAAATAATTTATCAAATTCCTACCCAATTCCAAATACTGTTCCAAGTTCTGGAAACAGTGTGGTTGGCTAAGCTCCTGACCTCATGGAATTCACATTCTGGTGGGGAGATGATAAACAGTACAATATGGTGTTTGGTAGTGCTGAGTGCAGTGGAGTGGGGGAGCACCTTAAGAGGCTAAAGAATTGGAGGGAAGAGTCGGATATCATTTCGCGACTGAACAGCAACAAAGGCGATAGTTGAGCAGAGATCTATCTGAAGAAAAATGAGTGAGAACCATGTAAAGATCTAATGGTCTGTGCACATTATGTTCATCGTATATCTACAAACCCCATACTATTATTTTACTCAAGGTTTTCTTTAAATTCTTTTTTTTATTTAAAAATAAACTATTGGAAATAAACTCACAGACAGAAAGCAAACTTATGGTTACTAAAGAAAAAAGGGAGGAAGGGATAAATTAGGGATTGGGATTAACATACACACACTGCTATAAATAAAATAAACTAGGACCTACTTACAGCACAGGGTACTATGCCCAATATCTTGTAATAACCTATAATGGATAAGCACCTGAAAAAAGAACAGACATATAAACATACATGTTGTCTACTTTTTAAAAACGCACAACATAAAAGCTGTGAGTTAAGTTTTTACTTGGGGCAAAATGAGGACTGCAGCCTGGGAGACAGCACCTCAGACAGCTCTGAGAAACTGCTCCGAAGAGGCGGGGGAGGCAGGGAAGGTCAGTATATATATGATTTTGAGGAAGGGGAATACATGCAATCAAGCACATATTTTTCCAGAAGGTTTCTGTTAGTCTCCTGAAGCTTTCTGCCAGACACGAGGAACAATCATCACCATGAGGGATTTCAATGCCTTTCTAGTTATGAGGAGATGCAAGAATTGGGTTCATAAAATCAACTCCTGAAAATAACTATCTGAAGACCTGTTCTGCGAGTTTTCTCCCCCTGAGCACAAAGTGCCTCATTTCTGCTCTCCACCTTGAACTACTTTTGGAGAGTGTTGAAAATCAGCAGCGACAGCAGCATATGGTTTAATCCTTGTAGAGACAGATAGCAAGTGCCAATTCGTAGTTGACAATGTATAACTGAACCACTTTGCTGTACACCCAAAATTAACACAACATTGTAAATCAACTACGCTTCAATTCTTCTAATGAGTCCATTTTTTAAAAAAAAATAGAATTTACCCATACAACATACAACAGAATATTGTCTGGCAATCTAAAAAAGCATGTAATACAGATTGACATGGACAGAAGAGCCCGGCAGGCTACACAGTCCATGGGGTCGCAAGAGCTGGACACGATTTAGCAATTAAACCACCATTGAGTCACACATTAGCACAAAGGGACCTTGAAAACACTAAGCTCTTAAAGCAATGAGAACATTCTTTGTGGTTTGGGGATGAAAGCTAGGACCTCCAGGAAGAAATGTTAAGGAAGCAATTTTGCCTTAACCTTAAAACTTCTAGTACCAAAATCTACCCCATCCCCCAAGGTAAGCATCCATTTCTGAATTTCAAGATCTCCCTTCCTGCAACCTCCAACCCCGAAAGCTATTTAAACAGAGCTCACTCACAGCAATCCCGCAAAGGAAGTCACAAATCCAATGCAAGCAAACAAGGGAGTGTTCTGCAGAAAAAAGCAATGCAAATTCCACCAGCTCCATAGGGACCTGTGTGTGCATGCTAAGTTGCTTCCATCACTTCTGAGACTGCAACCATATGGACTGTAGCCCTCCAGGCCCCTCTGTCCATGGGATTCCCCAGGCAAGAATACTGGAGTAGGTTGCCATGGCCTTCTCCAGCTGAATCTTCCTGACCCAGGGATTGAACCCACATCTCTCTCCTGCATTGGTAGATGGGCTCTTTACCACAGCACCAGATAGGAACCTGTAACACCCTAAAAATTAGTACAAAGGTTTATGAATTGGTGATGTATAAATTTATAACCTTTGGAAACAACTGGCTTTATCAAGAGCTGTAAAAATGTTCTTTTTCCTTGACCCTGTAACTCCACTTCAGGAAATTTATCATAAAGAAATAATTCATGGAGAAGGAAATGGCAACCCACTCCAGCGTTCTTGCCTGGAGAATCCCAGGGACGGGGGAGCCTGGTAGGCTGCCCTCTATGGGGTCGCACAGAGTTGGACACAACTGAAGCGACTTAGCAGTAGCAGCAATAAAGACCTAACTAAACTGGTCCTTTAGTGACATAACCTCACCACCAGCAGTCCCCGTTTCCACCATGGCCAAGAATCATAGAGGCAAAAACAGTAGGGTGGGTTTTCAATAAAGACATAGGACCAGAGCACAGAAAAGAGGGAGCCAGTGAAAATGGCAGGACATTTTATACAAATTAACTCAAAATGGATCAAAGACATAAATGTAAAATACAAAAATATAAAATTCTTAGAAGATAACATAAGAGAAAATGTAAATGACTCCGAGTTTGATAATGACTTTTTAGATACAACAGTAAAAGACAGCCTATGAAAGAAATAACTGATAAACTGGACTTGAATAAAAGTTAAAGTTTTCTGCTCTGTGAAAGACACTGTGAAGAGAATGACAAGACACGTCACAGACTGGGAAAATAAACACTTGTAGAACACATATCTGAAAAAGGATTGTTATCCAAAATACAAGAAGAACTCTTAACATTCACAAATAAGAAAACAAACAACCTGATTAAAAAATGTGCCTAAGACCATAACAAATAACTCATCAAGAGAGATATGCAGATGACAAATAAACATATAAAAAAAGTTACTCTACATCATATATAAAAGAAGGGCAAGTTAAAACACCAATAAGATATCACTACATACCTATCAGAATGGCCAAAATGCAAAACGTCAAATACTGGCAAGGATGTGGAATAATTCATTGCTGGTGGGAATGCAAAATAGAAGAGCCTCTAAGGGAGACAATTTGGAGGCTTCTTACAAAACAAAGCATGCTCTTACTATACAGTCATACTTCTTGGTATTTGCCTAATAGAGTTGAAAGCTTCTGTCTTGCATATGGAAATTCATAGCAAATTTATTTATCATTGCCAAAAACTTGGAATCAACCTTGACATCCCTCTGCAGGTCAATGGATAAACAAACTAGGTATGTCTAGATAATGAGATATTATTCAGGAATTTTTAATAAATGAGAGCTATTGTCACAAAAAGACATGGAAGAAACTTAAGTGTATATGTAATGTAGGTGAAAGTAATCAATCTGAAAAGTCTATCTAATGTTTGCTTTCAACTACATGGCATTCTAGGAAGGGCAAAAATATGAAGATCATGAAATAATCAGTGGTTGCCAGGGGTTAGAGAAGAGGGAATGATGACTAGATAGACACAGAGTATTAAAATCTCAGTAAACTACTCTGTGTGATCCTGTAGCAGTGAATATATGTTTTTGTGTATTGGTCTAAACCCACAGAATGCATAATGCTAAAAGTGAACCTAATGTAAACTATGGACTTTGACTGATAATGACGTGTCAATGTGATTCACCTATAAAATGCACTTCTCTTGTGGGGGATGTTAATGAAGGGGAAAACTATGCTGGCAGGGAGTGTGTGAGAATCTCTGTGCTTTCCACTCAATTTTGCCGTGAATCTAATAAAACTCTAAAAGATAAAAAAAAAAAAGAAAAAAGAAATAATTCAACAGGGCTTCCCTGGTGGCTCAGTGGTGAAGAATCCACCTGTCAATACAGGAGACGTGGTTTAATCCCTGACCTAGGAAAATCCCACATGCCAAGAAGCAACTAAATCCATGTGCCCCAACTATTGACCCTGTGCCCCAGAGCCCAGAACCTACTGAGCCTACGTGCCACGGCTACTGACGGCCCGCCCCTAGAGCCCATGCTGCACAAGAGAAGCTGAGGTAGGAAATAGACGAGCTCCAAGTGTGATTTACAACTGGCCTCCTGTTTGCAATTCACGGGGTTCCAACAAATGGGCTTCAGACTGAATACTTAAAACCTGCCTCATGTTTGCATTCCCTGAGACAAGAGACAGGTGGGCACTACTCAAGGTATTTACAATCAGCCTCCTGTTCACCCTCCAAAATGGAAGTAACAACAGAAACAGGCTAAATAGCCAGTCTTTGCCTCTAGTAAAGACCTTAAGGTAATAGTCACAGCAATAGTTAAGGTAATAATCATGGCAAGAACAAAAAGAGGGAAAACCCTGTTTGAGTAAAGGATTAAGGGATCTCCAATCCCCCTCTTTGTGTGACAAGGGAGACATGACACCTGTGTAGAAAGGCTCCTTGGGTGTCAAAAGTCAGGGGATAATTCCAGACCATAATGCATCTTGCTCTCCCAAAAGCTTTCACTTTGAGACCCATCTTGGCTGAAGGGTATGCATGCACCCAGGGGAGGGACCAGAGGCAAATTAACCAGAGAGGGGATAGAGCAAGATAACTGGCATGAGGGAAGACAAAGACCTGGAAAACAGCCCACTTATCAAGGATTTACACTTCCCAAAGGCACAAGTCTCTCTGAGCTGGCCTGTGTGCCTATTGCATGAACTTTTCCTTTCCTTTCTACATTACTCTTTACCTTCTGCCTCCTTGCCTGAATTTGTTCCTGACTAGGCAGGCAAGGACTAGGGACTCTAGCCCTAACTGCTCACCCTTGTGGTCCAGTGGTTAGGACTCCTGGTCCAGGAAACTAAGACCCTGCTTTCAGCCCCTCGCTGCTGCTTGCTGCAAGCTGCCGCTTACTGCTGCGCATATCCAGAATCAAAGCCACCACAATGAGAGGCCCATGCACCTGAATGAAGAGTATCCCCGCTCTTCTCAACTAGAGAAAAGCTTGAGCAGCACCAAAGACCCAGCACAACCAAAAATAAATAAAATTATACCCAAACACATACGTCTTCACAATACACATACACACACACATCCCTAAGTACATATACATGCTTAAGTAAATACATACATAAGTACACGTTCACACATTTAAATGTACATTCATTTGCACACATAAACATGCTCGCCTGATACACATACACACATACAGGTACACATAAGTACATATTCACATGGGACCGCCCTGGTGGCTCAGATGGTAAAGAATCTGTCTGCAATGGGGCGGCCTTGGGTTCAATCCCTGGGTCAGGAAGATTCCCTGGAGGAGGAAATGGCAACCCATGCCAGTATTCTTGCCTGGAGAATTCCAAGGACAGAGGAGCTAGTACTGTCTATGGGGTTGCACAGAGTCAGACACGACTGAGCAACTACCACTTTCACTTTTCGCACATCAGGTCATTGAAGTGGGTCCTAATCCAATACAACCACTGTCCTTGTAAGAAGAGATCAGGACCAGCTACAGAGAGTAGACAATCGTCCACGAGCCAAGGAGGGAGACTTTTAAAGAAACCAACCTTGTTGACACCTTGATCTCAAACTTCTAGCCTCCAGAACTTCAAGTAAATTAATTTCTGTTGTGTAAGCCACCGAGTCTGTGGCATTTTGTTTATGGCAGCCCTGAGGAGCTTATACACACACATACACGTATGCCCACACAATACACAGACACACCATGTTGTTGCTGTTCAATCGCTAAGTTATGTCTGACTCTTTGCCATCCCGTGAACTGCAGCATGCCAGGTCCTTTGTCCATCACTACAATTTGCTCAGATTCATGTCCATTGAGTAGGTGATGCCATCTAACCATCTCATTCTCCGCCATACCCTCTTCTCCTTTTGCACTTGAATCTTTCCCATCATCAGGGTCTTTTCCAATGAGTCAGCTCCTCCCATCAGGTGGCCAGAGTACTGGGGCTTCAGCTTCAACATCAGTCCTTCCAATGAATATTCAGGGTTGATTTCCTTTAGTTTTGTGGGTTGATCTCCTTGCTGTCCAAGGGATTCTCAGAAGTCTTCTCCAGCACCACAGTTCGAAAGCATCAGTTCTTCAGTGCTCAGCCTTCTTTATGGTCCAACTCTCACATCCATACATGACTAATGGAAAAACCGTAGCTTTCACCACATGGACTTTTAATACCACTTGCAGCAACGTGGCTTCCCTGGTAAGTTCAGCTGGTAAAGAATCTGCCTGCAATGCAAGAGACCCCAGTTTGATTCCTGGGTCAGAAAAATCCACTGGAGAAGGGATAGGCTACCCACTCCAGTATTCACAGGCTTCCCTGGTGGCTCGGTCGGTAAAGAATTCACCTGCAATGCGAGGGAGACCTGGGCTGGGAAGATCCCCTGGAAGAGGGCATGGCAACCCACTCCAGTATCCTTGCCTGGAGAATCCCCATGGACAGAGGACCCTGGCGGGCTAAAGCCCATGGGGTTGTAAAGAGTCAGACAGGACTCTAAGAACAACTAACCACAGCACAGCAGTAACGTGGATGGACTTGAAGATTATTATACTAAATGAAATAAGTCAAATAGAAAAGGAGAAATTTCACATGACATCCCTTATATGTCGAATCCAAAAACAAATGATACAAATAAACTTACAAAACAGAGATTCAGACTCATAAAATGAACTTAGGGTTGGTGGGGAGTGGGGGTTGGGGGAAAGGATATTTAGAGAGTTTGGGATGGACATAACACTCTGCTATATTTAAAGTGAATAACCAACTAGGACCTACTATATAGCACCTGGAACTCTGCTCAAAATTATGTGGCAGCCTGGATGGGAGGGCAGTTTGAGGGAGAATGTGTACATATACGTGTATGGCAGAGTCCCTTCACTGGTCACCTGAAACCATCACAACACTGTTAATCAGCTAGTTGTTGTTGTTCAATCGCTAAGTCGTGTCTGACTGTGATCTTGTGGGCTGCAGCACGCCAGGCTTCTCTGTCCTTCACCATCTCCCAGAGTCTGCTCAACACACGTCCATAGAGTCAGTGATGCCATCCAACCATCTCATCCTCTGTTGCTAGACCCCAGCACAAAATTAAAAGTTCTTTTTAAATAAGTACAAAATATTTTTAAAGCTGAGTAAAAAGTTTTTTTTAAATAATACAAATGGACGTATTTACAAATAAGAAACAGATTGACCGACTTAAGAGAACGAACTTACGGTTACCAAGGGGGAAGGGGAGGAGGGATAGATTGGGACTTGGGGGTTGACATGTACACACTGCTATATTTAAAATAGATAACCAAGGACCTACTGTAAAAAAAATAATAATAAAATAAAGAAGTAATACAGAAAATACATTTTAAAAATTCCTTGTCATGAGGACCCTGCAGGAAAGATAACATGCTCTCCCCGTCTGTCTTCAAAGAAGAGATGGAAGCTATGAGAGATGAGTGTTACAAGCTGGTGACACAAGCCCATTTCATCTGTGCCCTGAGTTCTTCCCACATCTGGTTCCCTCCAAAGGGCGTCAATACCGATCAGACTTCAGAACCCAGGACAGAGACAGAGACTCACAGTAAACCTCTGTGTAACTGAACGAGGGGCAAAAGGGGTGGAGAGGGAGGTGCCCCATGTCAGTGTCAGAGTGTAGTGGAACCTTCTTCTAGCTGTTGGAAAGAGTTTGACTTTCCAAATCTGGGAGATGGCCCACCATGGGCAGTTCACAAGCTTGCTGCTTATCACGTCACCATAGAGCTTATTGTCTTTATTTCTCCTTCCTTGAGCTAATAAATTCTAATCAGGAGAAGGGGCTGAGCCTCAAAAACTCCTGACAAATATTTATAGTCATCTGGGGCTTCCCAGGTGGCACTAGTGGTAAAGAACCTACCTGCCAATGCAGGAGACATGAGAGATGTGCGTTCGATCCCTGGATCGGGAAGATTCCCTGAAGGAGGAAATGACAACCCACTCCAGTATTCTTGCCTGAAGAATCCCATGGTCAGAGAAGCCTGGCCGGCTATAGTACATATGGTCACAAAGAGTCAAACATGACTGAAGCAACTTAGCACAAAGGTATTCTCATCCATAAAAATGAATAAATGAGTAAACATATAAGGTAGCCATGAAATCAAACTGCTACTACTTGAAAAGTGAGTAACATAGAGATTGAAAGTAAAAGTGAAATCGCTCAGTTGTGTCCGACTCTGTGACCCCATGGACTGTAGCCTGCACCAGGCTTCTCTGTCCATGGGATTTTCCAGGCAAGGGTACTGAAGTGGGTTGCATTTCCTTCTCCAGGGGATCTTCATGACCTAGGGATCGAACCTGGGTCTCCCGTATTGCAGGTAGATGCTTTACCATCTGAGCCACCAGGGAAGCTAACATAGTGATTAGTTTTCTCCAATCATCCCCAAATAAAATTCTGGATATAAAATGGTATAAATCAATGTAATACTGTAAAGCAATTATCCTTCAACTAAAAATAAAAAAAAAAAAAATTCCATTACAATAGCCCATTTTGTTCAGCTTTGACCAATGTTCCCAAGAGACTAGAGTCTTAATCCATTGTCATGCATCACTGACCCATTGTTAGTTAGCTGATGTGGACTCACATAATATAGACAGAAGACATTCCAAAGACTTTAGCTAGTTCTGTCTAGCCCCAGAATGAGGCCTCTTGCCAAATAAACTGAAACATTGCTACTCTTTAAAATCATGGTGCAGTGATTTTTTAAAACTTTTTTATTGAAGTAGTTGACTTCCAATGTTGTTTTAGTTTCTGGTGACAGCAAAGTGATTCTGTTTAATATATGTATATATATTTTCTTTCTGTTTTGTAAGATATTGAAAATAGTTTCATGTACTATGCAGTATAACCTGGTTATTTATCTATTTTACATACAGTAGTTTGTATCTATTAATCACAAACTCAGTTTGCCCCTCCCCTGCTTTCCCTTTTGGTAACCATAGTTTGTTTTCTGTCTCTGTGGGTCTATTTCTATTTTTTTTTTGTTTTTTTTTTGTTTTTTTTGGTGTTTGCAGTGCATTTTATTTTATTTTTTTTCCTTTAATTTTTATTTTTTAGTTTGTTTTGCTTTACAATACTGTATTCGTTTTGCTACACATCGACATGAATCAGCCACGAGTGTACATGAACTCCCAATCCCGACCCCCACCTCCCTCCTCCCGCCCCACACCCTCTCTCTGGATTATCCCCGTGCATCAGTCACAAGCATCCTGCATCCTGCATCAAACCTGGACTGGCGATTCGTTTCACTTATGATATCACACATATTTCTGATTTTTATATAAGTTCATTTGTGTCTTATTCTAGATCCCACTTTTAAGTGGTATCATATGATAGTTGTCTTTCTCTGATGTAGTATAATAATCTCTAGGTCTATTCATGTTCCTGCAAATGACATTGTTTCATTCTTTTTGTGGCTGAGTAATATTTGATCATATATATATATGTACCACATCTTCTTTATCCATTCATCTGTCAGTGGACACAGGTTTCTTCCATTTCTTGGCTACTATACATAATGTTGCTATGAACAATGGGGTGATTGTATCTTTTCAAATTGGAGTTTTCATCTTTTCCAAATAAATGCCCAAAGTGAGATTGTCGGATCATATATTTTTACTTTTTTAAGGAACATTCATACTGTGTTTTCGGGGGGGGGGCTCCAAAATCACTGCAGATGGTGACTGCAGCCATGAAATTAAAAGACCCTTACTCCTTGGAAGAAAAGTTATGACCTACCTAGATAGCATATTCAAAAGCAGAGACATTACTTTGCCGACAAGGTCCATCTAGTCAAGGCTGTGGTTTTTCCTGTGGTCATGTATGGATGTGAAAGTTGGACTATGAAGAAGGCTGAGCGCCAAAGAATTGATGCTTTTGAACTGTGGTGTTGGAGAAGACTCTTGAGAGTCTCTTGGACTGCAAGGAGATCCAACTAGTCCATTCTGAAGATCAGCCCTGGGATTTCTTTGGAAGGAATGACACTAAAGCTGAAACTCCTGGACTTTGGCCACCTCATGGGAAGAGTTGACTCATTGGAAAAGACTGTGATGCTGGGAGGGATTGGGGGCAGGAGGAGAAGGGGACGACAGAGGATGAGATGGCTGGATGGCATCACTGACTCGATGGACGCGAGTCTGAGTGAACTCCGGGAGTTCGCGATGGACAGTGAGGGCTGGCGTACTGCGATTCATGGGGTCTCGAAGAGTCAGACACGACTGAGCAACTGAACTGAACTGAACTGATACTGTTTTCCATAGTGACTGCACGTTACAGTGATTTTAATATTAGATGGCAAAGCCAAAGGGCTGGAGTCCTCTCTGAGAAACTGAATTAGACTGAGCCCAGGTCCTCCTACTTTTGGACATCAAAGCTGACTGAAATGGTCACATCAATGTCACAAGGACACAATGTCAACAGTGGGGTTTCTCACTGACACCACCAAATGACTGTGGGTGGAAGTCTATGTTCAAAGACAAGTGACTTGAGATGTTCAGAAATGAATGATAATTGGATGACAAGGTCTTTGGCAAATCATGAAGTGAACCTGAACCTCTTAGAGCTTTCAAATGTGAGTTATTCTTGCTCTGGCTTGGAGAAGAAGCTGAAGAGGTGAAAACCAATCCAGTCCAGAAAGTTCCACCAAGACCAAAAATTAAAAATAAATCCCAGCATCTCCAAGACTCACCTAGAATTGGAAAATGTGTGAATTTCTTGGTATGACTGTTGAGCAGATGCTGAGTAAATCCAGAGCTGTAACATCACTTTAGTATATAGGACTTACTGTGAAATCTTAATATGATGATCTGATCCTTCATCGTTCCTTCCAATGAACACCCAGGACTGATCTCCTTTAGAATGGATTGGCTGGATCTCCTTGCAGTCCAAGGGACTCTCAGGAGTTTCCACCAACACGACAGTTCAAAAGCATCAATTCTTCAGCACTCAGCTTTCTTCACAGTCCAACGCTCACATCCATACATGACTACTTGAAAAACCATAGCCTTGACTAGACGGACCTTTATTGACAAAGTAATGTCTCTGGTTTTGAATATGCTATCTAGGTTGGTCATAACTTTCCTTCCAGGGAGTAAGCATCTTTTAATTTCATGGCTGCAATCACCATCTGCAGTGATTTTGGAGCCCCCAAAAATACAGTCTGACACTGTTTCCACTGTTTCCCCATCTATTTCCCATGAAGTGATGGGACCAGATGCCATGATCTTCATTTTCTGAATGTTCAGCTTTAAGCCAATTTTTTCACTCTCCACTTTCACTTTCATCAAGAGGCCTTTTAGTTCCTCTTCACTTTCTGCCATAAGGGTGTTGTCATCTGCATATCTCAGGTTATTGAAATTTCTCCCGGCAATCTTGATTCCAGCTTGTACTTCTTCCAGTCCAGCGTTTTGCATGATGTACTCTGTGTAGAAGTTAAATAAGCAGGGTGACAATATACAGCCTTGAAGTACTCCTTTTCCTATTTGGAACCAGTCTGTTGTTCCATGTCCAGTTCTAACTATTGCTTCCTGGCCTGCATACAGGTTTCTCAAGAGGCAGGTCAGGTGATCTGTTATTCCCATCTCTTTCAGAATTTTCCACAGTTGAGTGTGATCCACACAGTCAAAGGCTTTGGCATAGTCAATAAAGCAGAAATAGATGTTTTTCTGGAACTCTCTTGCTTTTTCCATGATCCAGCAGATGTTGGCAATTTGATCTCTGGTTCCTCTGCCCTTTCTAAAACCAGCTTGATCCTTCATAGATAGATAGATATAGATGGCTGAATCACTTTGCTGTACACCTAACTAACACAACATTGTAAATTAATATACTTTCATTTTTTAAATGGTTAATTAATTTAGAAAGCTTTTCTTTTTGGGGCCTGTTCCACAGGGCTTGAGGGATCTTAATTCTCTGACCAGGGATTGAACCCAGGCCACAGCAGTAAAAGTGCTGAGTCCTAGTGGCTGAACCACCAGGCATTCCCAATTAATTAAGTGTGGAGATGGGTCAGGATTAATAATATTTTGTACAGTTCTGGAGCCAAGTAACACCTGTAACAATTAAAAGATCAATATTTATAACATAGAAAGAGGTTCTGCAAATAAAACACATCCCAAATATGTCCAAATCGCAAATAATATTTGAACTGGGCAATCACAAAAGAGAAATTCTTAAATAAAATAAGTTAATGAAACCAGGTTCAACTTCATTAGCAGTCAGGGAAATGGAAATAAAAGCGATAATGATGCGTATTTGCACTCATCAGACGAGTGATTTCTTCGTAAATAAGACCCAGTGCTTACAAAGATGTGTTGAAAAGGGCACTCCTACATATTATTATTGGGAACATGACTTACTATTGCATTTTTGGAAAGTTAAGATGACATACTTATTTGAAATTCCAAATCTGGGACTCCACCTTAGAGAAATATGTTTACCAAAGATTGTTTATAGTGACAATGAAAGATAAAGTAGAGATAACCTGTGTGTCCTCAGGGTGGATTGAGTGAATAATCCGATTACATTCATATAGTGTGATGTTATGCACCTATTAAAATAATGAGTGAGATATTTACCTAATCACCTGGAAGAATACTATGATGTATGCACAGCCAAGTGTTGTTTTTTTTTTTTTTTTTGGCTGTACCAGGTCTTAATTACAGCATACAGGATCTTTAGTGGTGACATGTGGAATTTAGTTCTCTGACCAAGGACTGAACCCCAGGGCGCCCTGAATTGAGAGCACAGAGTCAGCCCCTGGACCACCAGGGAAGTTCCCAAGTGTTTTTTAAAAGCAACTTATATATATATATTAGTATATATACGTTAGTGTGTATATATATATGATGTATAGTACAGTCTCAGGTGAGAAGTAAACATCAGGACACACCATGTCGTTAACAACAATTACCTGAAAGGGGTAGGTGTAGAACGGGGCAAGTGTTAGTTGTTCAGTCATGTCCGACTCTTTGCAACCCCATGGACTGTAACCCACCAGGCTCCTCTGTCCATGGGATTCTCTAGGCAAGAGCACTGTAGTGGGTTGCCATTCCCTTCTCCAGGGGATCTTCCCGACCCAGGGATCAAACCCGGGTCTCCTGCATTGCAGGCAGATTCTTTACCAACTGAGCGATCAGGGAAGCCCTAGAATAGGGCAAGGGAATGATAATAAGAAAAACAAATAGAAACAAAGTAGAAAATACTAATGGCACAATAATGATAAAGTATAGAATATAAAATGCTATGATGTTACTATTCATATTTAAAATTAACCACGCAGGGACTTCCCCGGTGGTCCAGTGACTAAGACTCCCAGGAGGCCTGGGTTTGATCCCTGATCAGGGAACTAGATCCTGCATGCCGCAACTAAGAGTTTGCATTTCATAACTAAACATCCCTCATGCCACAACTAAGACCTGGCATAACCAATAAATAAATAAATATTTAAAGAATTAAAACATAAAAATAACTATGCACGTGAACATGTGTGTACATGTGTGTGTGCTAAATCATTTCAGTCATGTCCAACTAGTTGTGACCCCATGGACTGTAGCCTCTTCTGTCCATGGGATTCTCCAGGCAGGAATCCTGGAGTGAGTTGCCATGCCGTCCTCCAGGAGATCTTCCCGACCCAGGGATTGAACACGCATCTTTTATGTCTCCTGCATTGGCAGGTGGGTTCTTTACCATTAGCGCCAGCTGTGAAGCCCATATGCTTACATATATAGGTATAATTTTTGTCTTGGGTTGTTATTAATATATTGTTGGCAATGAAATAATTTTTGTTTTCTAAAACTATGACCATGATATTAAAAAATCATTTTTTTTTAATTTTTATTTTTACTTAATTTTACTTTACAGTACTGTATGGTTTTGCCATACATTGACATGAATCCATCTCGGGTGTACATGAGTTCCCAATCCTGAACGCCCCCTGCTATCTCCCACCCCATATCAACTCTCTGAAAGCACCTTTAATGACAAATAATAGCCTTTTATTGATGTTTCATAATATATGTAACCAGTCTTTCAATGGGGATTTAAATGATTTTCAGTTTTTTACCATTTCAAAAGCAGGTCAGTGAATATCCTTCTATATTACATTTCGTCCATATCTCCAGTTATATAAATTAACCCCTAGGGGTTCTTGAGAGGACAACTTAGGCGGTTCAGGTATTGGCATCCAGTAATAACAATAATAGATATCAAAAGTTTATAGTATTATTTCTCTCTTTTCAGTGCTCTTGGTATAAATTCAAACCCTATCCTACTCCTAAAATAGAATCTGTTAGTTTGCTGAACAACTAAACCCCACATTTTCTTTTGCAAAACCCATAGTTCTCCACCTCACACATCATATCATATATGAGCAAAATTATGCTTTCCTCCATAAAGAGCTCTTATGCATATATTAACTGATATTCAATAAATACAGGTTTACTTATTTTTAAATTTTAGGGAAAAAATAGACTACTGTGAAGAATCGTAATCAAAATTATCCTACATTCCCAGATGCCAGAGATAAATAGAGGGAGATTTGTCGTGTATATCCTCCTAATCCTTACCCTATACCTGGGTTTCTCAATCTCAGCACTATTGACACTTGAGGCTGGATAATTATTTGTTGTGATGGGGCTTGTCTGTGCACTGTGGGAAGTTGAGCAGCAGCCTCCACCCCTCAGATGCCAGCAGCACCTCCTACTAGTGACAATCAAAAATGTCTCCAGACATTATCAAGTGTCTCTTGGGGATAAAATCACCTCTAGTTAAGAAGCACCGCTCTTGGACTTCCCTGGGGTCCACTAGTTAAGAATCCACCTGCCAATGTAGGGGTCATGGTCTCCATTCCTGGTCTGGAAAGATTCCATTTGCCCCAGAGCAGCTACTGAGCTTCATTCTACAGCCCATGAACCACAACTACTGAGCTCATAAGGCTGCATCTACCGAGGCCCACGTGTCCCACAGCTCGTGCTCTGCAACAAGAGGAGCCACTGCAATGAGAAGCCCTCACACCACAGCTAGAAAGTAGACCCTGCTCGCAGCATCAAAGACCCAACAAAGCCAAAAATAATACATAAATTTTAAAAAAAAAAACCTCTCAGAAAAAGAACCACCACTCTATACATGTGCTGTGCTGTACTTAGTCACTCAGTTATGTCCAGCTCTTTGCAACCCCATGGTCTGTAGCCTGCCTGGCTTCTCTGTCCATGGATTCTCCAGGCCAGATACTGGAGTGGGTTGCCTTGCCCTCCTCCAAGGTATCTTCCCAACCCAGGGATCAAACCCAGGTCTCCTATATTGCAAGTCCACTCTATACATATATGTGTATAACTTTCTACAAAAGCAAAATCATACTATAAAATAAAATAAATAAAACTGTCGGTTTGTAATTGAGTAAACAAGTTTAAACCTAATCATTCCACTCCGAAATATAGTGACAAGCATTACATAGCCCCACAATATAATATACACTGCAAACTATGTATAATGACCAAAATACACATTTCTTACAGCATTTTTTCCTTTATAATTTCCTTATCTCACTTGATCATTGTAACAGTCCTATAAGGTAGGCATTATTATGAGTCTCATTTTACAGATGAGGAAACTGAGGTTAAATGATAAGATTTGATGGAAAGAACAAAGACTTCAGAACCAAACTGACTCTGCATTTCATACCTGACTCCTCCAACTCCCAGCCACGTACCCTTGGACAAATCACTTTATCTCACCAAGCTCACATTTCTCTGCTTACAAAATGGGGGTTAAAAATAGCTACTTTGAAGAACAATCATAAACTTTACAGGTGAAGTATGAAGCATCCCTGGCACACAATGACCACTCAGTTGAAGGCACCTCTTCATAACAAAGAGGATGAAATTTCCCAAATCACATGTGAGTAAATGATGGTACAAGACTCAAGGCCTCTCCTCCTATTTGATCCCTTTTTCCTTCTCCCCTCACAATGTTCATCTCCATCCTCTTCTCCATACATCATGCCTGCTGTTGACGATGAAAATTAAGCCATAAGACCCTGTGGAAATGCTCTTCTGTCAACATGCCATCTCCATCTTTCCATCTGGAAAGCATTTCTCAAGTTGATCCTTGAGACTCTCTCCTCAAGTGACACTCTGCCAGAAGATGAGTATCATCCCCCAACAAGCAGGAACTGGTCCTGGTTTGGGTGGTTGGGCATCACCTCAACCTACTGTGGTGAAACCCAATTAGCCACAAAGAACACACACGTCCCAAGCTACATCCTCATCAAAGCTCAGGACATGACATGAGTATGTGATCCCAGGTTTCACTGTTATCATTTAACAGTGTTGCTGGGTCCTTGAAGGGTTTGGTCCCTCCTCCATACATTTGCAAGTATCAAGGCACTTGTTCTAAAAGTAGGAACGTGTTGAATTTCCCCACATCATCAGAGTCTTTTCTTAATCCCAGCAACTCCAGACCACACTACTACCTTAGCCTAGCCACACTGTTTCAACAACAAAGTCCAGGGAGGAATATGATTAGTCAAGTGGTGGTCAGGTGATACCATCACTAAGAGATCAGGCATTCTGATTGGCTAGATCTGATGCATGTACACTCCCTGCCTCCAGTTGAGATGTAGGGATTAGCCACACCTGGATCTCATATCTCTTCTTAGGAAAGTGTGATGCTCTCATCAGACATCAGGAAACAGGGCTGCATAACAGATATACCCATCAGGCACTCACCTGACTCTCCAGGGTAGACATTTGAATCTTCTTATGTTTTCGAAGAGGAAGGGGAAAAGTGACTTGCTCTGGGTCACATAGTAAGTAGTGAATCCTGCTTCCATTCTAAAGCTTGTTCCACTGCTTCATGCCACCTCTATTAAAATTTTCATAGAGACTTCCCTGGTGGTCCAGTGGTTAAGACTCTGCACTTCCAATGCAAAGAGGGCAATTCCATCCTTGGTCAAAAAACTAAGATCCCGTAGAGTAGCCAAAAACAAAAAAAAAAACCTTTCATCATTTTGTAACACAATTATCTAAGCATCTGTCTCCTTAGTATGCCTCTATGTCCCTGCTACATTTCATACCTAAATAGGCTTCACTAAAGAATAATTTTTTAGTGCAAGTCAAAGCAGAGAAAAGGGAGACTTCACACACAGTATCACAAGGGACAGCTTCTCTTAGCAGTGTAAAGGTTTAATTGTTTTCCCAATGATTCAGCCTGAGAGCAGGCATGTGTGGACAGCTTCCTTCCTCCAACCTCACTGACCTTGTCAAATATTTTTTTTTTCTTAACCAGAAAGAGAAACAACTGAAAAAATGAATGAAAATACAGAAAGAAGGAAGATAAAAAGAAGGAAACCCTGGGAAGTAGGTTTTAAGAGATCAGAGATTTGCCAATTATAGCATAGACAAATGGTTAAGTCCCCTCATGTATAAAGAGCTTCTAGACATTGATAGAATGGCATTGAAACATGTATAATATCATATATGAAACAAGTCACCAGCCCAGGTTTGATGCATGATACTGGATGCTTGGGGCTGATGCACTGGGATGACCCAGAGGGATGGTATGGGGACGGAGGAGGGAGGGGGTTCAGGATGGGGAACACGTGTATACCTGTGGCAGATACATGTTGATGTATGGCAAAACCAATACAATATTGTAAAGTAATTAGCCTCCAGTTAAAATAAATAAATTTATATTTAAAAAAAAGAAAGAAAAATCCAACATCAGACTTCCCTGGCAGCCTAATGGTTAAGACTCCATGCTCCCAATGTAGGGGGCACAGGTTCAATCCCTGGTCAGGGAATTAGGATCCTGCTTTCCACATGATGTGCACTTAAAAAAAAAAAAGGAAAAGAAAAGAAAAAAATTCAACAAATGAAGAGGAAAATAGGCATGGGCAAAGGATCTGAAGAGGAGAGTTCACAGAAAAGAAAATACAGATTCTATTCATATGTTAAAAAGTTTTCTGTCTCACTCATATAGAAATTAAAATTAAAATTCATCCTGAGACATGTCCATAGACTGATGAATGGATAAAGAAGACGCGGTACATATATACGATGGAGTATTATGCAGTTATGAAAAGGGGGTGAGACTGCACCATTTGTAGTGATGCAGATGGACCTGGAGTCCATCATACAGAGCAAAATAAGTCAGAAAGAGGAAAACAAATATTATACATTAACACATATCTATGGAACCTAGAAAAATGGTACAAATGAACCTATTTGCAGAGCAGAAACAGAGATGCAGAAGTAGAGTACAAGCGCGTGGACACAGTGGGGATGGGGCGAGTGGGACCAATTGGGAGATAACACTGAGGTATATACACTGCTGCTGCTGCTGCTGCTGCTGCTGCTAAGTCACTTCAGTCATGCCCGACTCTGTGCGACCCCATAGATGGCAGCCCACCAGGCTCCCCCGTCCCTGGGATTCTCCAGGCAAGAACACTGGAGTGGGTTGCCTACCATGTGTAAAACAGATGGCTAGTGGGAAGCTTCAGTGCTCTGTGATGACCTAGAAGGGTGGGATGGGGGAGTGGGAGGGAGGTTCAAGAGTGGGGGGGATATATTTATACTTATAGCTGATTCATGTTGTACCATAGAAATTATTAATAACACAATATTGTAAGACAATTATATTCCAATAAAAATAAATGAAAAAATGAATAAAAAGGAAATTTTAAATTAAAAAATTCATACTGAGGAATGTATCCATATTGATTCATTACCTATAACAAATGCACCCATCAATGCAAAACATTACTGATAAGGGAAACTATAAGCAGGGATGAGTATATGGACTCACTGTACTATCTGCTCAATTATTCTGTAAATCTAAAACTGTAATAAAATAATAAAGTCTGTTAATTATTTTTAATCATACTAACATACTAGTTTTTTTACATATCAGAGGGACAGGAACATACCCAAGAGATGACAACACACACTGTTGATGAACAATGTGTGAGAAGACAGGCATTCCATATCTCTAAGGGGACTGTAAATTAATACAATTTCTGTGGAGAAAAACTCGATAATATTTATCAGAAGGCAACGTTTGGCCCATCAACCCCACTTTTGGAGTTCATGCTCAGGCACACTCACAGTTGTAAAATGATACGTGTCGTGTACAAAGTAACTATTTTTAGCAAAGACTGGAAACATCCATCAATAACAAATTGGTTACATAAATTATGGTGAAGTCAAATCAAAACTACTGTGAGGTATCACTTCACACAGGTCAGAATGGCCATCATCAAAAAGTCTACAATTAATACATGCTGGAGAGGGCGGTTCCAAAAAAGAACCCTCCTACACTCTTGGTGGGAATGTAAACTGGTACAGTCATTATGAAGGTAAGTAAGTCAGACACAGAAAGACAAATGTCATATGATATCACTTATATGTGGAATCTAAAAAAACGGGGTACAAATAAACTTAAATACAAAGTAGAAATAGAGTTCAGTTCAGTTCAGTCGCTCAGTCGTGTCCGACTCTTTGCGACCCCGTGAATCGCAGCACGCCAGGCCTCCCTGTCCATCACCATCTCCCGGAGTTCACTCAAACTCATGTCCATCGAGTCCGTGATGCCACCCAGCCATCTCATCCTCGGTCGTCCCCTTCTCCTCCTGCCCCCAATCCCTCCCAGCATCAGAGTCTTTTCCAATGAGTCAACTCTTCGCATGAGATGGCCAAAGTACTGGAGCTTCAGCTTCAGCATCATTCCTTCCAAAGTACAGATGTATAAAACAAACTTAGGGTTACCAGGGGATAGAGGGAGGGATAAATTGGGAGACTGGGCTTGGGATTGGAACACCACTATATATAAAATAGATAACCAATAAGGACCTACTGTGTGGCACAGAGAACTCTATTCAATACTCTGTAATGGTGTATACGAGAAAATAACCTAAAAAGAGTGCAAAGATATATATGTGTGTGTAACTGATTCACTTTACTGTACACCTGAAACTAAAACATTGTAAATCAACTATACTCCAATAAAATCATTTTTAATTTATTTTTTTGTTTGTTTTTATTTTTATTTTTTTAATTGAAGGATAATTACAATAAAAATGTCTTAAAGAAAGAGAAATTGGATAAAGATGAATGACCAAAAAAAAACTGTACCTGCACCTCAACATTCATAGGAGCACTATTGAAAATAGCCAATAGTTCCCTGCCTAGGAACTGCCTTGAGGCTCAGTCTGAGCAGGGAAAATACACTAGTTGGGGTTTCCTAGTGAGAGTGAATCCCTAGTGACATCTCTACCGGGTTACCCACTCCATCATCCCAGAGTACACAATCCCAGAGAACAGGTCACAGGGGTCAAGGAAACAAACAAAATAATTACCATCTTCCTTAACAAGGAGCCCTGGGACTGAAATGCCCAAGAGCCCCCAAACTGTAAATACCCTGCTGTGTCCCTGGTTCCCTGTTCACATACCCCAGCAGGGGTGGGAACACATGATTCCCATACTCCCTGAGTAGATATCAGACTTGCCCCAGCCATCAGAGCTGAGTGGTCCCCTCACGCCCTTCCTGGTGGCTTAGCAATGACCTCAGGATCTGCTGGGGGCCCGTGGAGAAGGAGTCTGCCAAGACCATAGTCTTGGTGATACCATCCTGGTAAGTCAGTGAAGGATGGAGAAGGGGAGTGAGATGGATGGGATTGGGAAGAGGAATTTCTTTTATCCCTTCCTGGTTGGAGAAAGAAAGAAAATAAGAAAAAGAGGAACCGAGACCAATTCTATACTCTCTGACTGGGAGAAAGGTGCAGAGTCATGTGGGGAAAAGCATTTAGGGTCTGTAGATGCAGGAAACCATAAGACAGCTTTCTCCAAAACTGAGGTTCTCCAAGTGCAGTCCTGGGCCAGCAGCAGCCGTGTCGCCTGAGAACTTCATGTGTATGCTAGTTGCTCAGTCGTGTCCGACTCTTTTCAACCCCATGGACTGTAGCCCTCTGGGCTCCTCTGTCCGTGGAATTCTCCAAGCAAGAATACTGCAGTGGGTAGCCATTCTCTTTCCAGAGGGGCTTCCCAACCTAAGGTTTCAAACTGCATCTCCTGCACTGCAGGGGGATTCTTTACAATCTGAGCCACCAGGGAAACCTGAGAACTTCCTAGAACTGTTGATTCTCAAGCTGCATCCCAGACACTCCCAGGGCACAGCTCCCTGGGTTTTAACCAGCCTGCTAGGTGACACTGATGTACACTTAAGGCTGAGAACCACTGCTGTAGAGAAGTCAAAGACTTCATGTTAACAAAGACAGCTGTAAATGTGTGGTCAGGAAGAGGCTCACAGTAGTATAGGCAGTACAGAGAAACCTGAGCATTACCCTACAAAAACCTCAAACCCAACTCTAAAAATCCTTGAAAAGTGACCAAGTCTCTTCTGGAGACTTCTTTACCACTTTGCCACCTGGGAAGCCCAGGGTTATTTTACAAACTCACTTTTCTTGTCATTACATTAACTACAGAAATAAGCATGTAGCACATCCTGCTTTCTGCCAACTAGACATTTGTTCACAGCTTTCTTGTTGTTATGGAAACTGTTTATCTCTGAATAGTCTGGGCTGGGTCTGGGAGTTTTTATTTTGAATACACTTTTTGAATAGCTGTTTGACACAACACAACAGTGTGTATTTTACTGAGAGTGCAAAACTATTTCAATGGAAAGTGATAGTTTGTCTAGAACATAAGAAAATTTCTTGTCCTGCAAAGTGACTGCTGAGAGCAAATATACTTCCAAAATGCCATTAGCTTTAAAGCTCCAGAGAATCTTTTGTTACTATGAGAGCTCCCTTTAAACATTCCACTTAAGTAGCTTTCTGGCTTCATCCAAAGTTTCCATTTTCCCTAAAAATACACTGACTGCTGTACCAAATGCTTGAGACCAGAAGGTTACTCACTAGCCTTCCTCCTCAGCTGACTTGAAGTTTAAGTGTTAGTCGCTCAGTCATGTCCAGCTCTTTGATAACCCATGGACTGTAGCCCACCAGGCTCCTCAGTCCATGGAATTCTCCAGGCAAGAATACTGGAGTGGGTGCCATGCCTTTCTCCAGGGGATCTTCCTGACCCAAGGATCAAACCCGGTCTCCCGCATTGCAGGCAGATTCTTTATCATCTGAGCCATCAGGGAAGCTGCAGCTGAGTTGAATCAATTTAAGTAATCCCCAACCTGATTGTGCTGATTGTAGTTGCTGCTGCAATTACATTCTTTAACTAATATGGTGTCATTTAACAAACTATATGAGAAAGAAGGAAGGAAGGAAGGAGGGAGGAAGGGAAATAAGGAGAAGGGAAGAGATAGGAAATTGTGCCTTTACAAAATCAAGATTGAATGCTTTGTAAAGACTTAATAAGAAAAAAGAATCATTAAAAACAACTGTCAAATTTGATGTGACCAAGGTACTTGAAGATGACTTAGACGTAAAATTGTAAAACTTCGGAAAGGATTCTGCACCTGAACTGTTTTGCAAAGCTCCTTACTTCTTTGTTTCACATTCGTGAAAAAAAAAAAACAGAGGATAGATTTCAGCCTATCTGTATTGCTGAGGCAAGGTGCTTGATAAAGATCCACCATCAATTTATTCATACTCAGAGAAAAGACCTCGGTCTCCATTGAAAAACCTTAACCCATACTTAAGTTACAGTGTGGAAAGTATGTTTGTGCACGTTTATGATCCCACACTGTTAGAGGAGCTTTCAGCACTGATCCCCACCACAATAAATGCTGCTGCTGCTGCTGCTGCTGCTAAGTCGCTTCAGTTGTGTCCGACTCTGTGGGACCCCATAGATGGCAGCCCACCAGGCTCCCCTGTCCCTGGGATTCTCCAGGCGAGAACACTGGAGTGGGTTGCCATTTCCTTCTCCAATGCATGAAAGTGAAAAGTGAAAGTGAAGTCACTCAGTTGTATCCGACTCTTCGCGACCCCATGGACTGCAGCCTACCAGGCTCCTCCATCCATGGATTTTCGAGGCAAGAGTACTGGAGTGGGGTGCCACTGCCTTCTCTGCACAATAAATGAGAGGGAGTCTATCGAGTGATCACCTGGTATCAGATCATAAGTGCTCCTAAGGAACTTGAAGTTCACCGGAAGCAGAGGAAGACTGTTATCCCTCCATATACCCCTAGTTATTAAACCAAAATTGATGCTAAAACTGCATCTTGTTGGTGGAGGGTGAAAGGAAGCAACGGAGGAAAGAGAGAAAGTTAAGGGGAAAAGAAGAAAGCAAAGGTGATCAGGTATGGGTTTAATCTCTCTCAATTTTGTTTTCTATGAAGCTTTCCTTCACTGAAGAGACACAGTGGTTTATGAACAATATCCAGCTATCTTGCAACAACTCAGTTAGACCTTTGAGACTGTCTCACACATGGATGGTTTTCTTTAAGGAAACAAAGATCAACAAAGGGGAGCTATAAGGAGTCCATGGATTTTCCCAGAATGTACAGATCTGCAGGGAGCTGAGATGGAGCTCCGTTTCTGACTCTCAGATTTGTTTGTTTTTTTACCTTTTATTTTGTATTGGGGTATATCCAATTACCAAACAATATTATGATAATTTCAGGTAAACAGGGAAGGGACTCAGCCATACATATACATGTATCCATTCTTTTCTAAACTCCGTTCCATCCAGGCTGCCACATATACATTAGGTCCTTGTTCTTTATCCATTTTAACTTAGCAATGCATACATGTCCATCTCAAGCTCTTTTCCCTTCCCTCTACCCTTCCCCCACCCCAGGCAACCATAAGTTCGGTCTCTAAGTCTGTAAATCTCTTTCTATTTTCTAAGTAAGTTCATTTATATCATTTCTTTTTATATTCCACATATAAGGAATGTCATCCAATGGTTCTTCTCTGTCTGACTTACTCACTCAGTGTGACAATCCATGTTGCTACAAATGACATTACTTCATTCTTTTTAATGGGTGAGTATATTCCATTGTACTTATACGCATACCACATCTTCTTTACTCATTCCTTTGTTGATGGACATCTAGGTTGCTTCCATGTCTTGGCTGTTGTAAACAGTGCTGCAATGAACATTAGGGTGCATGTATCCTTTTGAACTATGTTTTTCTCTGATACATGCCCAGCAGTGGGGTTTCCGTGTCATATGGTAGCTCTATTTTTAGTTTTTTAAGGAACCTCCATACTGTTTTCCAGGCTTCCCAGGTGGCAGTTAGTGGTAAAGAACCCAGCTGCCAATTCAAGAGATGTAAGAGTCAGGGTTTCAACCCATGGATCAGGAAGATCCTGGAGAAGGGCATGGCAACCCACTCCAGCATCCTCGCCTTGAGAATCCCAGGGACAAAGAAGCCTGGCAAATTACAGTCCTTATGGTCACAAAGAATCAGACAACACAGAAGCAACTTAGAACACATATACACATCCTGTTCTCCATAGTGGCTGTGCCAATTCCCACCAACAGTGGAGGAGGGCTCCTTTCTCTCCACACCCTGTATGGCCCTGACTGCTTGTGGATTTTTTTATGCGAGCCATTCTGGCTGGTGTGAGGTGATACCTCATTGTAGTTTTGATTTGCCTTTCTCTGATAATTAGCGATGTTGAACATCTTTTCATGTGCCTCTTGGCCATCTGTATGTCTTCTTTGGAGAAATGTCTGTTTAGGTTTTCTTCCCATCTTTTGAATGGGTTGCTTGTTTTGATGCTGTTAAGCATCATGAACTGTTTGTAATTTGGTGAATAATCCCTTGGCACACATCAAATCACATCATTTGCAAATATTCTCTCCCAATCTGCGGATTGTCTTTTCTTTTCACGTATTGTTTTCTTTGCTGCGCAAAAGCCTTTGAGTTTAAGTAGGTCCCTGTTGAGGTCCTTTAAAGGACCAGAACTTGATGGTCCAGAGTGGACGATAAGAAAGTGAAAAAGAAATAGAGAGAAAAAGAAAGAAAGACAGGGGGACCCAAGCTCTGATGGAGCAAAGGTGCGTAAATGATCTTTCTGTGAGTATATATACGCTGTTATAGAAGAAATTTCTTTCAGCAATGATAAAGATCAGAAAACCAAACATACAGCAACCATTACCAAGGGAACAAGGGATTAATAATGGTTACAAGGTCAGGAGACAATCCATATCTCAGAAAGAGGATCGACACTAAGCAGTTTTGTCGTAAGGAGACTGTTTACTGAAGGAGGTTCAAGCCTGTCTCATCCTATGACCTCAGTCCTGGGAGCGGCATGCCGTACCACTGGTTTCTGGCAACAGAAACTGATAAGGAACAGAGGATTTATGAGAAACAGCATGTAGGAATCCTCCTGTTAAACATTCCCTGATAATTCCCCCTTATTTATGTATACTATTTGTAAAAAGTGTTCTGACCATTTGAGTTTGTTTAGTTTTAACAATTTTTGCATGAAGGCAATGGTAAATGACAAATATAATTATCAAGACAATTACCAAAATTACAGTTCCAGACCTGATGCTGTGAGTAATGCTTTGAAACCATCTGCGTGGGTCTAGCCCAGATAGTTGATCAGCTAGTTGTTCAGCTAAAGTTTTCAAATTAGTGGAAGAGGGCAGATTTTTAGAAAAGGTTTCAAAGATTTCTTTTTGTAATAATTGTACATTCAGAGAAGCATTATCATGTATGTTTTATAAATGAAATTTGATTTGTTCCCAGTTGTAGGCACTATTATTGAATTGAACAGGAGTAACACAAAATTAAGTAGAATTCCAATCACATTTTAGCATCACCTGTTTTTGTACATCTATTAATTGGTCTCCAACCCATTTGATGGCAGTTTTTAGTTCCTGTATTTCATCTTGAATATCCTCATCTATCTGAGCCTGAGTGGCCCACATAGTATGAGCATCTTTAGTCCAATTTTGGATAAAATCATGTGTTTGAATTGAGGTTTGTAAAACAACGCCAGTGATGGCAGCAGTGGTGTAAATCGCTGTTAATCCCAAAATGCCAAGAGTCAGCCATCCAATGAATTGTTTAGATTGCCGGAGCAGTTTAGTAAGTAACCAGGAAGCAAGTCCAGCCATGGGACCTTCTTCCCAGGGCCGCTGGAGATTTATTGGTAACCACAGACTATGTTGAGATCAAAGAATCTAAAGGGATTCATTTCTAAAGGAAACAGAAGAGTTAAGACAAGATATAATTTGCAGTTTATACAAGTTACAGAACATAAAGTCTTATTGAATTGTAAACTTCCGATAGCTAGAACAAAAGGAAGGGGAACACAAGCTTGTATGAAATATGATTGATTATAACAAAAAAAAATAGTTTCTTTGACTATGATTGGTCCCTGTGAAATGTCCAGTACAAGTTCCAAGTTCTTTGGTGCTCACAGCAAGTTTCCAGATGTCTCATTGTTCAGGCCCAATCTGTTTATCGAGGATGATTCAAGGACGAAGAGGGGGCCATTCCACCGTCAAGCCACCCAGGAAGTCCTTTGTCATGATAATGCTCGATTGTAGTGTTAGTAAGCTTCCATGCTACTTGAGTAGCATAGTCACACACAGTGCTGTCAATATCATCTGAGCAGTGAGATATGCACATACTATGGGGTCCCCAGTTAACAATGGTGTAATTGTCCATAAACATTAATCTCCCTGATTTAGCTTGACATTTATCTCAATAAACAGGAGCATATTTAAAGTCTTCATAAGTAAACCCTTTACATTCTAACTTTTGTATGTATTGATATGTAGTATTGACATGGTTTTTATAAAAGGACAGGGCAGTAAACAGTCCAAGCAATGTGTGGAAGTTCCTTTTTGGAGGCAGGATGAAAGCCCATGTTTGTCGACTAACATTAATACATAATTTTGCTGGGCCCATGCATAAAGGAAGGATTTCATAGCCTAGAGAAATGTCAGTCTTCCTTCTTCCTCAGGATGAGAGGGCCCCTCCAAGCTCCAAGGAGGGGGCATATGTGTTGAGTCATTAGTGGATGAGATTGGTCTTATATCTGTCCATTCTATAACCTACAATAAAAGGGGGGGTTAGGTATATAAGCCCAATAAGTGTGATCCATCAAGTCAGCCTGAGCCGGGGGAAGCAAAAGCAAGCAAAGCAAGCATAGCGACAAAAATATTTTCAGGATTCTGAGGCATTCCCTGTTGATAAACCAGATTTTCAGCTTGATTAGTAAGGGTTTTTATCTGTCCCCAATAGGGAGATCATAAGGTCGATGACGTCGAGTGCGGCGTTTTCTGGAAATTTTTAAAGCTGCCATGGCTTGTATTGGAATTTCTTCCTCTTGGGGTTTTTGTTGTTTTGTCTCTAGTTTGAATGTTGGGGGCCCCCTTAGGTCAAATCTTCCAAAAAGGAAGCCATGTGAGTTTGTTGGATCCATCTGGAGAAATACAAGCCTACCTTTCCCTGTAAGATTCGTTTCCTAGATTTCCATAGATTAATTAACCCGTCTTGATACCGAATGGGCAAAAGAAGGGCGGTGTCCTTCAGTGTCTCGAAATGCTTTTCTGGTTTTGTCAAAATATCTCCTTGCGGTTAGTTTAAAAAATTTAAAACAAATAAAGCTATATTAACAATAGTTATAGGCTTAAGGAATATATTGCATTGGAAGCTAGTAAAGTCTCTTCTGGATAAGGGAGATAAAAGTGTTCCTGTGTATCCCCCATATTTAATTTTTTATTTGTAGGTTCAGTGTGTAATGTGTTTGTTTAACCATGTCTTGTCTTTGTGGATTATAAGGAATGTCTGTAATCTGTTTAATAATGAATGTAAAAATTATTTGAACTGCTTAGAAATATAGGCAGGGCCATTGTCTGTTTTTATAGAATTAGGTGTTCTCATTATTGCAAAGTAAGCTAACAGGTGGGTTATAACATGTCATGTAGTTTCACGTCGGAGAGGTGTGGCCCATATAAAAGAAGAATTTGTATCAATTGAGACATGTAAGAAGGAAGAGAAAGAAAGTTCAGGGCAATGTGTTACATCCATTTGCCATAAAATTCTTTCATTTGTCATAAACCTTTTTTATATTTTTGTATTTATCATTTTATTTGCCATTTCTTATATCCTTTTATTAAAAGCATACATCTTACTTTTCTTTAGCACCTATGAAGTGTCTTACATATTAGCATTTTATAGATTGGTGGATATATTTATTATATTAATATATTTTATATAAATATATATTTATATTTATATAGTTATTAATAGTTAAAATCTCTTTAGTTTTTCTGTCAGAAAAACTTTTTGTAAGAGGAAGTTAGTGTTCAGTAATTAATGTTTTAAAATCTTATTTTATTTGGAAATGACCTAGCTATTTAATAAACTTTTATCATTCAGTTTAGTACAATTCTAGAAATTTAAGTTACCCCAATCCTAAGAGATTATGTTAGATAGACATTTTTAAGATATAATTATCTTTAATTGAGTTTATCTAAAAGTTTTCATCTCATGTATATGTTTATATATATAAAGAGTTACTTTTTTGTTGACAAACTTAGTTTACCTTAAATCTAGGCACAGTAAAAGTATTATATAATGTTGATAAGTTAAGACATGTCTTAATTAGATTAACAATTATATTTAAATTATATTTATATTTAAATAAGCATTATATTTGATATTGAATATTTTTCAGTTCACTTGAACTTGAATTTAAATAGAGCTCATTAACTTCATTGGAAAAGACTCTGATGCTGGGAGGGATTGGGGGCAGGAGGAGAAGGGGACGACAGAGGATGAGATGGCTGGATGGCATCACTGACTCAATGGATGTGAGTCTGAGTGAACTCCAGGAGTTGGTGATGGACGGGGAGGCCTGGCATGCTGCGATTCACAGGGTCGCTAAGAGTCGGACACGACTGAGCGACTGAACTGAATTGAACTGAACTGAACTTCATATTGTCCAAAACCAAAGACATACATTGAGACATAGATAATTTTAGATAGACAAACATCATTTTCCACTTGAAATTTAAAATATCTTTTTGATTTATTTTTCTGAGTTCCACCAATTTGCTTATGGCTGGACTCCCAGATGGAGTGGGCTGTGTATCCCAAGGACATAACAGTTAACTTTAGGTTTTTCTTCAACCTGTTTTTGTTTCCCAGGCAGAATTGGAGCTCCAAAAAAGTATTTTAACAAGTTAACCTTTTCCTAACTGCATGTGTAAGAAGAACCGGTTTTGCAATTTCATAAAAGATTTTATCTTAACTTCTCTGGAGTCTAAAGAATATCATGGCTATTCAGTGTCAAAAATATCATTTCTCCTTTTTGTAGTTACAGTGTATTATTAATGATATATGCATGAGGGAATTGCTGTCACACTGGATGTAAAGCCTTGGCTACAAAATTTTGACAAATTGTAGGACTATTAAGCATACCTTGAGGTAACACAGTCTATTGTAATCTTTTATGAGGCCCAATGTGATTAGGAAAAGGGAGAGAGAAAGTGAATCTCTCTCGGTCTAAAGAGTGTAAAGGTATATTTAAAAAGCAATCTTGTAAATCAGTAATAATAATGTGCCAATTTTGAGGACTAGTAGTAGGTGATGGGATCCCTGGTTGTAATGCACCCATAGGTTTCATAGATGCATTAACTTTTCTAAGGTCTGTTAAAAGATGCTGTTTGTTAGATTTTATATATATATATATAAAACAAAAATAGGAGAGTTCCAAGGAGAGTAAGATTCCTCAATATGTTTTAATTCTAACTATGTGTCTATAAGTTCTTTAGCAGCCTGTAATTTTTCTTTCATAAAGGGACATTTCTCTGTCCAAATAGGCTCATCATTCTTCCAAGTTATTTTAATAATTGCTTTGTTTGTTAAATGAGCAGTGGCCCCTAGGAAAAATGTAGAATGTATATCTGAGTTTGCCATTGCACAAGTCCCTTCCTATTAGATTAAGGGGTGCATTTATCACATAAGGTCTTAATGTTACAGTTTGGCCTTCTGGTCCTTCACATGGGTATATTTGAACACTTCGATAGACTTCTTGTACTTTAGTTTGAGAAATTCCCGCAATTTGGCAAGAGACCTTTTGTACAGGCCAGGATTTGGGCCATAAGTGTTTGGAAATAATAGTAATATCAGATCCAGTGTCGAGGAGACCAGAAAATCTTTTACCATTAGTTTTGATATTTATATTTGGTTGGGCATATTCAGATACCAATGATATCCATAAGGATTGTTTTTGATCTGTACTGCTGAATCCACCTGTCTGCACATTATTAGAGGAGTTAATAGAAATGTAAGGCAAAAGAAGCAATTGAGCAATTTTGTCCCCCTTTTTGAATTGCCATAGAATCTGAGATGACATCATAATTTGAATCTCTTTTATAATCTGAATCAATTATTCCAGAGTGAACAGTAATTCCTTTAGTAATCAAACTAGATTGGCCAAGTAAAAGACTGAAGGTTTGTGGGGGCAGGGGTCTAAAAAGTCCGGTAGGTACTCTAGAAGGGACTGCTTGAGGGTAAAGGAAAAAAATCATTTAGGGCTGGTATATCGATGGCAGAGAGGGCAGATTCTTGGAAGTTTTTTATTAGCCTTCTTAGGGCAGTCCCTTTTTAAATGGTTTTTATCTCCACATGTAAAGCATCCTTCATTTCCCTTTCTAAAGGCAGCAACCATTGTCTCAGCTAGCATTTGCAGCTTTTGAGTTTCTGATCCTAGATTAAAACAAGCCTTCAAACAATCAGTAATAGTCCCAGTCTCACAAATTGGAGCAATAGCTTTTTGACATTTCTGATTTGCATTCTCATAACCAAGTAATTTCTCTAGCTGTTTTTTGGTTTCTTCTCCGATTACAGTACGGGAAATAGCAATTTCTAATCTAGCTAAAAAATCAGCATAATTTTCTTTCAGTTCAGTTCAGTCACTCAGTCGTGTCTGGCTCTTTGCGACCCCATGAATCGCAGCACGCCAGGCCTCCCTGTCCATCACCAACTCCTGGAGTTCATTAGGTCCTTGTAATATTTTAGTGTAGCTACCTGTAGGCTCTCCATGAGGAGAAATTTGATCCCAAGCTTCAAGGACCACTGTTTTTAATTTTCATGCAACAAGGGAGGGCATTGTATTTGAGCTTCTATGGTATCAAATTGTCTGGCACAAGTCAACATTTCAAAAGTAATTTGGTTTGGGGAAGTGCCAGCTCAAGCATTCTAGTTAGCATGATCTCTGGCTATATCATGAAACCACATTGTCCATTGAAGATATTCTCCTGGTTTAAGGAGAGCTTTTATTAAAACTCACCAATCATAGAGAATAATTTCCAATAGAAAATGCCACAACATTTAGAAGCTCTTTAGTAAAAGGTGAATGTGGGCCATACATAGTTATAGCCTTTTTCATCTGTTGCATGTAAAAAAAAAATAATAATAATAATACATTCATATTGAGGTATTATGTGCCCTTGAGAACCAGGATTTCTTAAAACTGGGAAGGCAGAGAAACAATTGCCTTCAGAGATTTGTGATTGCAAAGCCAGTAATTCAGAGAGCCTCTGTCGTAGAGGAGAGCAAGTAAGTGCCAATTTTTTGCAAATATGAGTCTGTGTTAAGGACTTACCATTATTATCTAAAAAAGTATTGCCGGTTTTGGTGTCAAAAGGTATCTCAGGAGAGTCATTATCAGAATTATTAGGTTCTAGCAAAGGAGAGACTTTGGAGTTGCACCTGTTGGCAGAGGAGGAGCATTTGGAGTAGCCAGGATAGGATTAGTAGGAAAATTTTGAAATATTTTATGTTATTCTAATTGGACCTTTTATAAAGTTTTATCATTTAATTTACATTCATGTAATAAGTGTTCTGTCTGTTGTCGAATATTGGGAGGGCTAGAATTTACCTTGAAATGGCAGAATTACAGCTTTAATGAGAGCCCATAGGGGTCAGAAATCAATTGGAATAGTTTTTCCCTTCCTGGCAGCTCATTCAACATTTTCTTTGACCTGGTGCCAAGTTTCTAAATCAAAACTGCCTTTATCAGGAAACCAAGGATTACATTTAACCACTGTTTGAAAGCAAGCCTCTAAAAAAAAAAAAAGAAAGAAAGAAAGAAAGCAAGCCTCTATTCATTGTTGCAAAACCAAAAGTCCCTGAGCTTTAAACAAATGGTGAAGTAAAGTAGAGAAATGATGGGGCTTTCCGGCCATTTGACCCATGTCTTAGTACTTACCAACCTCAATAGGTCCCGACCTCAATAGGCCCTGAGTCACTCCGTCCGAAATGCCATGTATGCCAAGTCCTTGTTTGGGTGCCACTTGTTGAGGTCCTTTAATGGACCAGAACCTGGCTGTCTGGAGTCGAAAGAGTGAAAGAGAGAGAGAGAAAAAGAAAGAAAGAAAGACAGGGGGACCCAAGCTCTGATGGAGCAAAGGTGCTTTAATGATCTTTCTGTGAGTATTTATAGGCTGTTGTATAAGAAATTTCTTTTGACAATGATAAAGATCAGAAAACCAAACGTACAGCAACCATAACTAAGGGAACAGGGATTAATAATGGTCACAAGATCAGGAGACAATCCACATCTCAAGAAATAGGATCGAGACTAAGCAGTTTTGTCATAAGGAGAATGTTTACTGAAGGAGGTTCAAGCCTGTCTCTCCTATGACCTCAGTCCTAGGAGCGGCTTGCCATACCACTGGTTTCTGGCAATAGAAACTGATAAGGAACAGAGGATTTATGAGAAACAGCATGTAGGAATCCTCCTGTTAAACATTCCCTGATAGGTCCCATTTGTTTATTTTGTTTTTATTTCCATTATTCTGGGAGATGGGTCAAAAGAGATATTGCTTTGATTTATATCAGAGCATGTCCTGCTTATGATTTCCTCTAGGAGTTTTATAGTGTCTGGTCTCACATTTAGGTCTTTCACATTGAGCTTATTTTTGTGTATGGTGTTAAAGAATAATCTAATCTCATTTTTTCCCATGCAGCTGTCCAATTTTCCCAGCATCACATGTTGAAGAGACTGTCTTTCCAACTTTGTATAGCCTTGCCTCCTTCATCATAGACTAATTGACCATAGATGCATGGGCTTATTTCTGAGTTTTCTATTCTGTTTCATTGATCCATATTTCTGTTTTTGTGCCAATGCCACATTGTTTTGATGACTGTAGCTTTGTAGTATTGTTTGATTCCGAGCTTTATGTTGCTTCCCTCTGCCCTTTTCTCCCTCACAGTAGACACAGGCCATCCATGGAACCAGAAAACCAATCAGCAGTCTCAGAATTCCTTCTCCTGGGACTCTCAGAAAAACCAGAGCATCAGATCTTCCTCTTTGGGCTGTTCCTACCCATGTACCTGGTCACTATCTTTGGAAACCTGCTCATTATCCTGGCCATCATCACAGACTCACACCTCCACACACCCATGTACTTCTTCCTCTCCAACTTGTCCCTCATCGACATCTTCTTCTCTTCCACCACTGTCCCTAAAATGTTGGTGAACCTCTGGACACAGAGCAAAGCCATCCCCTTTGCAGGATGTCTTGCCCAGATGTATGCCTTCCACCTGTTTGGGACCATGGACAGCTTCCTCCTGGCTGTGATGGCCGTTGATCGGTTCGTGGCCATTGTCCACCCTCTGCGCTACTTGGCCATCATGAGTCCCCGTGTGTGTGGGCGCTGGTGGTAGGGTCGTGGCTGATCACCAATCTCCAGTCCATTGTCCACACCAGCCTCATGGCTCAGTTGACCTTCTGCGCTGGCTCTGAAATTCCCCACTTCTTCTGTGACCTCATGCCCCTGCTGAAGCTCTCCTGCTCAGACACACACACCAACGAGCTGGTGATCTTTGCTTTTGGCATTGTGATGGGCATCAGCCCCCTTGTGTGCAAAGTCTTCTCTTATACTTGCATTTTTCGGACGATCTTCAGGATCCCTTCTGCTCTGGGCAAATGGAAAGCCTTCTCCACTTGTGGCTCACACCTCACCGTGGTGACTCTGTTCTATGGCACCATCTTTGCTGTGTACCTGCAGCCAGCATCTCCCATTTCCTCCCAGAAGGATAAGGCAGCTGCCCTGATGTATGCTGTGATCATTCCCATGCTGAACCCCTTTATCTACAGCCTAAGGAACAAGGACATGAAGGCAGCCCTGAGGAAGCTGGGTGGCAAAGTAGCACCCATCAGTCCTAGGGTAGAATAGCTATTCGGCACCTGCCGTGTTCCAGGACCACAGTTCAGTGCATGGGACACTGAAACACATCCATTGCTGCTCTCAAGGCATTCAGAGTCTGGTATGGAATAGAGATCTGTCAACAACTCATCACAGGTCAACACGGTAAATGTGTCTGTCCTAAGAGATGAATGAAGCACTGCAGGAAAGAAAAGATGTGTATTTTCCCCATGGTTTATCTTCCTCCTGAAGGTCAGAGTAGGAGATTTTGAAGTAGCCATAACTTGGTCCTTCTGGGGTGTCTTATAGAAATGGTACATGGATAATCCTAGTTGAATGAAAGATTAGCTACACTCAATTTTAATGGAGATCTTTGTCTTCAATAAAGATAATGTGGAAGCAACCTAAGTGTCCATCAACAGAGGAATGGGTAAAGAAGATGTGGTATATTTATACAATGAAATATTACTCAGCCATAAAAAGGAGCAAAATAGTACCGTTTGCAGAGGTGTCAGTGCACCTAGAGACTTCATACAGAGTAAAGTAAGTCAGAAGGAGAAAAATGAGTATCATGTAGTATCGCTTATATGTGGAATATATAAAAAATGGTACAGATGAGTTTAGTTGCAAAGCAGAAATAGAGACACAGGCATAAACAACAAACTTATGCACACCAAGCATAAGTAGGGAAGTAGGATGGACTGGGAGACTGGGACTGACATATATACACTATTCATACTATGTGTAAAATGGATAACTAATGAGAACCTACTGTAGAGCACAGGGAACTCTGCTCAGTGCTCTGCAGTAACATACATGGGAAGGAAGTATAAAAGAGACGGGATATATGTATATGTGTAACTGATTCGCTTTGCTGTACAGCAGAACCTAACACAATATTCAAAGCAACTATACTCCAGTAAAAGTAAAAAATAAATAAATGATCTGTGTCTTAAAAAAAAAGTGTGTATCACCATGCTTCCTAAGTGACTGGAGGAAGGACTCTGAGAACATGAGATGAGCTCACTTGCTTTCCAATTCAACAGTCATCAACCTCAATCTCACAGGGGGCCTAGTGGTCCTGACTTTGCATGGGGATCAATGTCATCAACAGGCCCCCCATGTGCCCCAGATTGGGACAGAGGGGAGGCTGGCATTGGATCATGGAGATCATGATTCAGCAAGCTGACACTGGACCCTGGAATCTGCCTTCTTAACAGGCTCTCCAGGTGGTCCTGAAGCAGGCAGCACACAGACCACAGTGGGAGGACACTGGCCCTGAACTAACCACAGAGTCCATGTGTTTCCTGTGATTCCATCGCATGGTTCCAAACCCAATATGATTCTATAGGCGCTGTCAGCAACAAGCGGATGCGGTGGGCTAGGCTACATGAAGAGGTTGGATTAGGGGCTGAATGTCCTCTAAAAAGATGTCGCAATCTAACCCCTAGTACCTCAGAAAGTGACCATTTCTGAAAACAGGGTCTTTGCAAGGTAATCAAGTTATAACGAGGTCATTAGGGTCCTAATCCACTGTGACTGGCATCCTTAAAAAAAAGGTAGAATTTGGACACAGACATGCACCCATAGAAAAATCCATGTGAAGATGAAGGAAGAGATCAAGGTGACGCTTCTAAAAGCCAAGGAATGCCAGACATTGCCAGCAAACCAAAATCTTAGAGAGAGGCACGAACAGATTCTTCCTCACAGTTCCCAGAAGGAACTGTGTGTGTGTGTGTGTGTGTGTGTCTGTGTGTCTGTGTAGAAACTCTGGAAGGCTACACAAAAGCCACTAAGAGAGATTATTCATTGCGGGGCCTTGCTAAGAACTGGATGAATAAGGACCTGGATTGGGGAACAACATTTCATTATTCCACTGCATGAATTTTTTTTTATTTTATTGAGTAGATTTGTCATGTTAGTTTCAGGCATACAGCAAAGTGACTCAGTAATACATACATGTATCCATTCTTTTTCAGATTCTTTTACCATATAGATTATTATACAACATTGAGTAGAACGTTCCTGTGCTATACAGTAGGCCCTTATTGATTATCTGTTTTATACATAGTAGTGTGTATATATTAATCCCAAACTCCTAATTTATTCCTCCTGCCCCACATTTCCATTTGGTAATCATAAGTTTGTTTCTGAACTTTGTGAGTTTGTTTCTGTTTTGCAAACAGTTTCACTTAGCTTCACTTGTAATGCGTGAGTGCTCAGGTACTTCATCCGTGTCCATCTCTTTGTGACCCCATGGACTGTAGCCCTCCAAGCACCTTTGTCCATGGAATTCCCCTGGCAAAAATACTGGAGTAGGTTGCCATGCCCTCCTCCAGGGGATCTTCCTGACCCAGGGATCAAACCCACATCTCTTACATCTCCTGCATTGACAAGTGGGTTCTTTACCACTAGTATCACCATAGTTTTACTTATATTAGTTTAACTTATAATACTTTCACTTCACTTATATCATTTTTTAGGTTCCACATATACGTGATATCATATATTTTTCTTTCTCTGATTACTTCACTTAGTATGATAGTCTCTAGTTCCATCCATATTACAGCAAAGGCATTATTTCATTCTTTTTTATGGCTAATTTACCATATGATTCCACAGTCTTACTCACGGACATATGTCCAGAGAAAAACCATAATTCTAAAAGATATATGCATACAGGGTATGCGAGACAGCAAAAGAGACACAGATGTATAGAACGGACTTTTGGACTCTGTGGGAGAGGGAGAGGGTGGGATGATTTGGGAGAATGGCACTGAAACATGTATACTATCATGTAAGAAACGAATTGCCAGTCTATGTTCGATACAGGATACAGGATGCTTGGGGCTGGTGCACAGGGATGATCCAGAGAGATGTTATGGGGTGGGAGGTGGGAAGCGGGTTCAGGATTGGGAACTCATGTACACCCGTGGCAGATTCATGTCAATGTATGGCAAAACCAATACAGTATTGTAAAGTAAAATAAAGTAAAAATAAAAATTTTTTAAATAATAATAATAAAATAAAATAAAATAAAAGATACATGCACCCCAATGTTCATTACAGTAGTACTTACAATACCCAAGACATGGAATCAACTTAAATGTCCATTAACAAAGGAATGGATTTAAAAAAATGTGGTGCATAAATAATTTCTTAACCAAGAGTTAGTATTTACACATTTTAAAAGTTAACATGTTTAAGATATTAAAAAGCCAGTTGAGGAGAAGGTAAAAATAGAAGGATCCAAAAGATTAAAAGGCCTCCAAAGAAAACAGAAAGGGGAGGCATGACATAGAAACCCAAACACTAAAGAATAAAGTCTACCAACAGTTTTGATTCAAGAGTTGAAGAGAAATCCCTTAATCCCTATTCAAAAATAAGGTTGGTCCCCTCTGCAAAGAAAAGGAAATATATACCCATCTGAATGCAGAGTTCCAAAGAATAGTAAGGAGAGATGAGAAAGCCTTCCTAAGTGATCAATGCAAAGAAATAAAGGAAAACAATAGAATGGGAAAGACTAGAGATCTCTTCAAGAAAATTAGAGATACCAAGGGAAAATTTCATGCAAAGATGGGCACAATAAAGGACAAAATGGTAGAAATAACAGAAGCAGAAGATATTAAGAAGAGGTGGCAAGAATACACAGAAGAACTGTGCAAAAACAATCCTCATAGCCCTGATAACCATGATGGTGTGATCTCTCATCTAGAGCCGGACATCCTAGAATGAGAAGTCAAGTGGGCCTTAGGAAGCATCACAACGAACAAAGCTGGTGGAGGTGATGGAATTCCAGCTGAGCTGTTTCAAATCCTAAAAGATGATGCTGTTAAAGTGATACACTCAACAGACCAGCAAATTTGGAGAATGCAGCAGTGGCCACAGGACTGGGAAAGGTCAGTTTTTATTCCAATCCCAAAGAAAGGCAATGCCAGAAGATGTTCAAACCACCAAACAATTGCACTCATCTCACACGCTAACAAAATAATGCTCAAAATTCTCCACCCTAGGCTTCAACAGTACATGACCCAGGAACTTCCAGATGTTCAAGCTGGATTTAGAAAAGGCAGAGGAACCAGAGATCAAATTGACAACGTCTGTTGGATTATAGAAAAGACAAGAAAATTCCAGAAAAACATCATTTTTCTGCTTCATTGACTACAGTAAAACCTTTGACTGTATGGATCACAACAAACCATGGAAAAATTCTTAAAGAAGTGGGAATTCCAGACCACCTTACCTGCCTCCTGAGAAGCCTGCCTGCAAGTCAAGAAGAAACAGAACTGGACATGGAACAATGGACTGGTTCAAAATTAGAAAAGGAGTATGTCAAGGCTGTATATTGTCACCTTGCTTATTTATATGCAGAGTACATTGTGCAAAATGCTGGACTGGATGAAACACAAGCTGGAATCAAGATTGCAGGGAGAAATGTCAATAACCTCAGATAGGCAGTTGACACCACCCTTATGGCAGAAAGCAAAGAGCAACTAAAGAACCTCTTGATGAAAATGAAAGAGGAGAGTGAAAAAGCTGGCTTAAAATTCAGCATTCAAGAAATGAAGATCGTGGAATCTGATCCCATCACTTCACAGTAAATAGACAGGGAAACAAGGAAACAGTGAGAGACTTTATTTTCTTGGGCTCCAAAATCACTGTAGATGATGACTGCAGCCGTGAAATTAAAAGATGTTTGCTCCTTGGAAGAAAAGGTATGACAAAGCTAGACAGCATATTCAAAAGCAGAGACATTACTTTGCCAACAAAGGTCCATCTAGTCAAAGCTATGGTTTTTCCAGTAGTCATGTATAGATGTGAGAGTTGGACCATAAGGAAAGCTGAGCACCAAAGAATTGATGCTTTTGAAATGTGGTGTTGGAGAAGACTCTCAAAAGTTCCTTGGACTGCAAGATCAAACCAGTCAATCCTAGAGGAAATCAGTCCTATATATTCATTGGAAGGACTGTTGCTGAGGCTGAAGCTCCAATACTTTGGCCACCTGAGGCAAAGAACTGACTCACTGGAAAAGAGCCTGATGCTGGGAAAGATTGAAGGCAGGAGATGGGGACAACAGAGGATGAGATGGTTGGATGGCATCACCAACTCGATAAACATAAGTTTCAACAAGTTCTAGGAGTTGGTGATGGACAGGGAACCCTGGTGCACTGCAGTCCTTGGGGTCACAAAGAGCTAGACATGACTGAGCAACTGAACTGATACTGATTTATGCAGCATAAATTTATTGATTACTTTCCAGGAGCTTTCACTGGTGAACCCAACTGTATACACTCCCTATCCTCCTGGAGTTTCCTTCATGATGGAAGGAGTGAAAGGACATAGATTCAGCCACCTGAGCAGCCTGGGGAGGGGCTTGAACCTCCAGACCACCCTGCATGGGAACTGCCATGAGGTTCAGTTTTGGCTGGGAAAGGACACTAAGGCATTTCCTAGTGAGAATGTATCCTTAGTGGAGTGTATCCTCCGCTTTCTCACCCACTCCATTATCCCAAAATGCCCATACCCCAGACAACAGATCACAAGTGGCAAGAATACAAACAAGACAATTAGCATCTTCCTCCTTAATAAGGAGTCATGGGATTAAAATGCCCAAGAGCCCTCAAACTCTAAATACCCTGTGTGACCCTGTTCACATACCCCAGCTGGGGTGGGAATACATGATTCCCTCCTCTACACCACAGACATCAGACTCCCCTCAGACATCACAGCTGGTGGGTCTCCTCACGTCTTTCCTGGTGTCTTAGCATTGACCTCAGAATCCTGTGGGATCCAGTGGAGACAGAGTCCGCCAAGACCATTCTCTTGGTAACACCCTGCTGGTAAGTCAGCCAAGGCTGGAGAACAGGAGCGAACTGGAGGGGTTAGGGAAGACGAACTGTATCTCTTCCTGAAAGGAGAGAGACTGTGAGGGGAGAGGGAGAATGAGAAAAAGAAGAGGGACTGAGAGCAATGCTATAGTCTGTGAGAGGGAAAAAGGTACGGAGGACAAACTCACTATAGCTAGTCATATGGAGAAAAAGCGTTTTTGGTCTGTGGATGGAGGTCACCATAAAACAGTTTTTTTCAAAGCTGAGGTTCTTCAAGTACAGTCCTGGACCAGTAGCAGTTGTGTCCCCTAAGAACTTCCTAGAACTATTGTTTGTCAAGCCCCATCCCAGACACTCCAAGGCATGGGGTTTTAACCAGCTCCCTCAGTGGCACTGATGTATACTCAAGGCTGAGAACCACTGTCCTAGTGTGAGCAAGGACTTCCTGTCAACAACCAAAGACAGTTGGAAATGTGTAGCCAGCAAGGGACTCACAGGAGTATAGGCAGCCCAGAGAAACCTGAGCATCACCCTATAAAAACCTCAAATCCAACTCTAAAAACCCTTGAAAATTAATTGAATCTCTGCTGGAGATCTCTTGAGGTTATCCAGGAAGAGCTTGTGCTGCTCACTTTTCTAAAGCTCCCTTTCACCACCTGTTCACCTTCCACAGTCCTGCTCCTCATAGTAGGGATTAGCATCTCTTCCTTGTTCTTAAAACACCATGGGATCACCTATCATCTTTCTTATCCTGATTGAACTATATACTGTGTAGTCCCATTTACTTCAGCAAACCTTCCATCTTTCCATAAACCAATGTTCTTGGAAGGCAGTAGATAAGAATCTAAAACACTTTAATAGAAGAGGATGACTTAGAACATGTTGGCAGAGTTTAACTATGAAACACCACTGCTCATAGGATGTGCGTGGCCATACTCAGAAGCAACGGAGTTTGAGAGAGTGAAAATAAATCTCAGTTCAACTAAGAGCCCAACCACCTGCAGGCTGAGTGCCCAAAACATCTCTCTCAGCCCCTGTCTTTTTTTTTTCCACTGCACCACCTGGCATGTGGGTTCAGACCAGGAACTGAACCCATGACCTCTGCAGTGGAAGCATGGAAATGTGGATTCTTAACCACTACTCTGCCAGAGAAGTGCCAGCCCCAGTCTTTCTATTATTAGTGTGGTCAACACCATATACCTCTCAGAGTCTCTGTGAAATCCACACATGAAGAAACTCTGGGGACTTCCCTGGTGGTCCAGTGGTTAAGACTCTGCATCCCCAGCACAGGGGATACAGGTTCGATCCCTTGTCAGGGACCTAAGAATTCACATGCCATGCAGCTCAGCCAAAAAATAAAAGAAAATTTTTTTAAAAAATTAAGTGTTGCTGCTTAGAAGTCTCAACACTTTTGTTGCCATTAAATGCCTCATATGTGCTTGTCAGAAATTGGTTTTAAGACCAGAGGACTTAACCAGGTAAGAAATGAAGGCAGCATCCCACTGCTGGGCAAACACACTGAGGAAACCAGAATTGAAAGACACACATGTACCCCAATGTTCATTGCAGCACTGTTTACAATAGCCAGGACATGGAAGCAACCTAGATGTCCATTGGCAGAAGAATGGATAAGAAAGCTGTGGTACATATACATAATGAAATATTACTCGGCTATTAAAAAGAATGCATTTGAATCTGTTCCAATGAGGTGAATGAAACTGGAGCCAATTATACAGAGTGAAGCAAGTCAGAAAGAAAAACACCAATACAGTATAGTAACACATATATATAGAATTTAGAAAGATGGTAATGATGACCCTATATGTGAGACAGCAAAACAGACAGATGTAAAGAAAGACTTTTGGACTCTGTGGAGAAGGCAAGGGTGGGATGATCTGAGAGAATAGTATTGAAACATGTATATTATCATATGTGAAATAGATTGCCAGTCCAGGTTCGATGCATGAGACAGAGTGCTCAGGGCTGGTGCACTGAGATGACCCTGAGGGATGGGATGGGGACGGAGGTGGAAGGGGGGTTTGGGTTGGGGAACACATGTATACCCATGGCTGATTCATGTGAATGTATCGCAAAAACCACTACAATATTGCAAAGTAATTAGCCTCCAATTAAAATAAATATTTTTTTAAAAGAAATGAGGGCAGCAAAGGAAAATCCTCTCATTGCTGGAAAGAGATGATGTTAACATTTTACAAGGACCTGGTGAATCATGACACATTGGTTTTTTTCTTTTCTATTGTCTATGTAGCGTAAGAGACACGTATAGTGCCTAGCACATAATGTTTTCTCTATAAGTCTTCATTAATTTAAGGAAGGATAAATACCTTCACTGGAAAATGGAGACTTAAAAAGGCAAACCCAACCAGGCTTTGGTGGTCTTGTATGAATCTGCTTTCTCTGAACTTTCTATATGAACTTGATTGTCATTGCTTTTCAATCACCCAGTCAGGTCCAACTCTTTGCGACCCCATGGACTGTAGCACGCCAGGCCTCTCTGTCCCTCACCATCTCCCAAAGTTTGCCCAAGTTCATGTCCATGAACCTACTAATTCCCAATAAATAATGGGAACTTTCTAAATAGATGGGGAAACAAAACTAAGATCAAACTCATTGTCAGCTTAAAATGTATGAATGAGAATACCATCAGGCATGACTATGTGTTGGCATTTCTTTAAAACTTGCTTTCTCCTGTTCATTCCTTCAGTCCATATTTTCATATCAGTTCATGTCAGAATGTTACTTTACAGACTTGTTTTTCTGTCATCATATTAACTCCAGGAATATGTATGTAGGACATTCTACTTTTTGTCAACTGACACTGGATCACACCTTCCATGTTGTCATGGAAACTGCTTACTTTGAATAGTCCAGGCTGTGTCTGGGAGTTTTTATTTTGAATAAACTTTCTGAACATCTGTTCGACATGATACAACAGTGTATATTTTACTGAGGTTGCCAAACTGTTTCAAGGAGCAGTGATGGTTTGTCTAGATCATATGAAAATACAGAATTTCTTGTCCTGTGAAGGTACTGCTGAGACCAAATGTACTTCCAAAATGCCATTAGCTTTTTGTTTTTAAATATATATTTTATTTGGCTGTGCCGGGTCTTAGTTGCGGCACAAGGGCATGTGAACTCAACTCCTTTTTTTGGTTGTTGTTTGTTTATTTGAAATCTTTATTTTTTCTTAGTACGGAAATCAATTAAAAGAAAAAAAACTGAAAAATTCACAAATATGTGAAAATTAAACAACATGCTCCTGAGCAACCAACAGGACAAAGAAGAAATCAGAAGGTGAACTCAACTCCTAAGTTGCAGCCTGAAGACTAAGTTGCAGCAAGTGGGATCTAGTTCCCTGGTCAGTGATCTAACTGGGGCCCCCTGCACTGGGAGTGGACACTACTGAAGCGACTTAGCAGCAGTAGCAGCAGCAGCACTGGGAGCATGATGTCTTAGCCACTGGACTACCAGGGAAGTCCCCAAAATGCCATTAGCTTTAAAGCTTCAGATATTCTTTTGTTAGTGTGAAAGTTCTCTATAAAACTTCCACTTTACCAGCATTCTGGGTTCATTCAAAGTCACTGTTTCCCCCAGAAAATACATGATTACTGTCCCAGTGCACTGAATGCTTGAGGCCAAGGGCCTGCTCACTAGCTTGCCAAAACATTTCTGCTCAGTTGAGTCATTTTAAATAAGGCCAAACCTGATCATGCTGATTCCAGTTGCTGCTACAAATGTATTATTTAAATAATACTATAAAAATTAACAAACTATAAGAGAAAGTAGGAAGGAAGGATGGAATGGAGGGAGAGAGGGAAGGAAGGGGAAGGGAGGGAAGGAATGGGAAATATGGTTTCATGAAATCCAAACTGTATGCTTGTAAAGACTTAATAACAAAAAGGGATCATTTTTAAAAACTGCTGTCAAAATAGATGTGAGCAAGGTAATGGAAGACAGTTTGGATGTAGAAGTGTAAAAATCTGAAAGGATTCTGTACCCAGATTGTTTTGCAAGGATCCTTAATTCCTTGTTCCACATTCATGGAAAAGAAACAGAACACCAATTTCAGCCTATCTATATAGCTAAGGCAAGGCAGCTGATACAGATCTGCCACCAATTTCCTCATACTGGAAAAGACCTTGGTCTTCATCAAAAAGTCCAATGAATAAATTTACATACAGGACTCAAGTTAAAATGTGAAAGGTATGTTTGTCCACTTTATGTTTCCACTCTTTTGCTGGAGTTTCCAACACTGGTCCTCATCATGACAAATGAGAAGGGGTCTACCTAGTCATCACCCAGGAGCAGATCATAAAGTGCCCCTAATGAACTTAGGGTTCATTGGATTCTTCAGAAAAGTGCCATTCATCCTTATATCCCTAGTCATGAATCCAAAAGAGATGCTGAGTTATGTCTTATTAATGGAAGAGGAAAGAGAGGAAAGGAGGAAAGGAAAGAGAGAAAGATGAAGGGAAAAGAAGAGAAAGATGATGATCAGGTTTGGACTTGATTTCTCTCAATTTGATTTTCTATGAAGCTTGGCTCTATGAAGAGAAATGACGGTGTTTATGAACAATACCTAAGTTGTCCCAAAACAACTAAGTCGGATATTTGAGACTATCCGTGGCAGAAAGTGAAGAGGAGCTAAAAAGCCTCTTGATGAAAGTGAACGAGGAAAGTGAAAAAGTTGGCTTAAAGCTGAACATTCAGAAAACACAGATCATGGCATTCGGTCCCATCACTTCATGGGAAATAGATGGGGAATAGTGGAAACAGTGTCAGACTTTATTTCTTTGGGCTCCAAAATCACTGCAGATGGTGACTGCAGCCATGAAACTAAAAGACTGCTTTCCTTGGAAGGAAAGTTATGACCAACCTAGATAGCATATTCAAAAGCAGAACATTACTTTGCTGACTAAGGTCCGTCTAGTCAAGGCTATGGTTTTTTCTGTGGTCGTGTACGGATGTGAGTGTTGGACTGTGAAGAAGGCAGAGCGCTGAAGAATTGATGCTTTTGAACTGTAGTGTTGGAGAAGACTCTAGAGAGTCCCTTGGACTGCAAAGAGATCCAACCAGTCCATTCTCAAGGAGATCAGCCCTGGGTGTTCTTCGGAAGGAATGATGCTAAAGCTGAAACTCCAATACTTTGGCCACCTGATGAGAAGAGTTGACTCATTGGAAAAGACTCTGATGCTGGGAGGGATTGGGGGCAGGATGAGAAGGGGACGACAGAGGTTGAGATGGCTGAATGGCATTACTGACTCGACGGACGTTAGTCTGAGTGAACTCCAGGAGTTGATGATGGACAGGGAGGCCTGGCGTGCTGTGATTCATGAGGTTGCAAAGAATCAGACACAACTAAGCGACTGAACTGAACTGATTCTCAGACATGGATTATTTTCCTTGGGGAAACAGAAATCCATGGAAGGGAGCTGTAAGAATCCCATGGGTTTTCACAAAACACACAGGTTTGCAGGGAGCTGAGACGGAATTCCATCTCTGACTCCAAGTTTTATGTCTCTCATCTTCCTCCTTTTCTCCTTTGTGGTAGACAAAAGCTGTCCATGGAACCAGAAAACCAAACAGCAGTCTCAGAATTCCTTCTCCTGGGACTCTCAGAAAAGCCAGAGCTTCACATCTTCCTTTTTGGGCTGTTCCTGCCCATGTACCTGGTCACCATCTTTGGAAACCTGCTCATCATCCTGGCCATCATCACAGACTCACACCTCCACACACCCATGTACTTCTTCCTCTGTAACCTGTCCCTGGTGGACATCTTATTCTCTTCCACCACCATCCCCAAGATGCTGGTGAACCTCTGGACACAGAGCAAAGCCATCCCCTTTGCAGGCTGTCTTGCCCAGATGTATGCCTTCCACCTGTTTGGGACCATGGACAGCTTTCTCCTGGCTGTGATGGCCGTGATCGGTTCGTGGCCATTGTCCACCCTCTGCGCTACTTGGCCATCATGAGTCCCCGTGTGTGTGGGCTGCTGCTGGTGGGGTCGTGGCTGATCACCAACCTCCAGTCCATTGTCCACACCAGCCTCATGGCTCAGTTGACCTTCTGCGCTGGCTCTGAAATTCCCCACTTCTTCTGTGACCTCATGCCCCTGCTGAAGCTCTCCTGCTCAGACACACACACCAACGAGCTGGTGATCTTTGCTTTCGGCATCATCATGGGCGTCAGCCCTCTCACATGCATCCTCCTCTCTTATGTCTGCATTTTCTGGGCAGTCTTCAAGATCCCTTCTGCTCAGGGCAAATGGAAAGCCTTCTCCACTTGCGGCTCACACCTCACCGTGCTGACTCTATTCTATGGCACCATCTTTGCTGTGTACCTGCAGCCAGCATCTCCCACCTCCTCGCAGAAGGACAAGGCAGCTGCCTTGATGTGTGGGGTGGTCATCCCCATGCTGAACCCCTTTATCTACAGCCTAAGGAACAAAAACATGAAGGCAGCTCTGAGGAAACTATTCAGCAAAGCAGCTACCTCTCAGTCCTAGGACAGAAAAATTGTTCAGTGCCTACCATGTTACAGGACCACTGTTCAGTGCCTAGAAACATGCTGTTTCTGCCCTCAAAACATTCATGCCAATAAATCATCACAGAGCAACATGGTGATTGTGTCAACAGAGATGAATGAAGTGCTACAGGAAGGGAAAGATGTGTATTTTCCCCACGATCTCTTTCCACTTAAGATCAGAGCAGAGGAGACTTTGAAGTAGCCTTTAACTCTCTGAGGTACTGAGCTTATAGGATTTCTCCTTTTTGAAGGAAAGATTAACTGTGCTTTCTAATGACTTGGGGAAGGACTTTGAGATGAGCTGATTCGCTACTGGATTCAGCAGCCACAATTCTCAGTCTTACATAGAGTCTAGTGGTTTGACTTTGCAGGAGGACCATTATCATCAACAGCCCTTCCATGTCCCCCAAATTGGGACAAGAAGATTATGGCATTTGGATCATGGTGATTGTGATTCAGCAGGCTGACTGGACCCTGGTGCTACAGGTGCTATCAACAACAAGCAGATGGGCAGCCTGGAATACACAGAGAGTTAGAATTAGGGGGTGAATTGTATACAACAAAAAAACACATGTCAAAATCATATGGGTACTTCATACCCAGTACTTCTTTCTCATTGGTGGTGTTCAGTCACTAAATCATATCTGACTCTTTGTGACCCCAGGGAGTGCAGCACACCAGGCTTGCCTGTCCTTCTCTATCTCCCAGAGTTTGTTCAAACTCATGTCCATTGTGTTGGTCATGTCATCCATCCAACCATCTCATCCTCTGTTGTTCCCTTCTCCTCCTGCCTTCAGTCTTTCCCAGCATCAGGGTCTGTTCCTGTGATTTGGGTCTTCATATCAGGTGGCCAAAGTGTTGGGGTTTCAGCTTGAGCATCAGCCCTTCCAATGAATATTCCTTCCAAAGGCTTGATTTCCTTTAAGAATAACAAGTTTGATCTCCTTGCTGTCCAAGGGACTCGCAAGAGTCTTCTCCTGCGCCACAATTTGACAGCATCAGTTCTTTAGCACTCAGCCTTCTTTACAGTCCAACTGTCACATCCATACATCACTCCTGGGAAAACCATATTTTTTACTATGTCAACCTTTGTTGGCAAAGTGATGTCTGCTTTTTAATATGCTGTCTAGGTTTGTCACAACTTTTCTTCCAAGGAGCAACCATCTTTTAATTTTGTGGCTGCAGTCACCATCCACAGTTATTATGGAGCCCAAGAAAATAAAATCTGCCACTGGGTCTTTACTAAGGTCATCAAGTTAAAATGAGGTCACTGGGGGAGGGGGGTCCTAATGACCTCGTGACTATCTTATAAAAAGATAGAATATGGACACAGACATTCCCCCAAAGGAGAAGGCCACATGAAGATGAAGGCAGAGATCAAGGTGATGCTTCCATAAGCCAAGGAATGCCAAAGATTGCCAGCAAACAACCAGAAGCTAAGGAGAGGCATGGACAGATTCTCATACTCCCAGAAGGAAGTGTTTGTGTGTGTGTGTGTGTGTGTGTGTGTGTGTGTGTGTGTGTGTAGAGATAGAAATCCTGGGAAGTTACACAGAGGTCATTTAGAGGAGTTATCCATTAAGGGGACATGTTAAGAACTGGATAAACAGCGACCTGAATCAATGGACATCATTTCATTTTGTCCTTGCATGGCTACTTTCTTAACCAAGTGTTAGTATTAACACATTTTAAAAGTTAACATTTTTAAGAAATCAAAAAGCCAGTTGGGGGAAAGGTAAAACTAAAGGAATTCCAGGAAATAGAGAGGCTACCTAGTGGAAGAGAAGTGGGAGTCATGACCTGGACACCCAAAACCCAAGATTCAAGTCCACCAATTTTTTTGATGTTGACGATTTTAAGTCTTGACTAAATTTGCTACAATATTGCTTGTTTCATGTTTTGGTTTTGGGGGCAAAGGCATGTAGGATCTTAGCTCCCTGAACAAGGATTGAACCCTCACCCTCTTCATTACAAGACAAAATCTTATCCAATGGACCACCATGGCAGTCCCCGGACAACATTTTGATTCAGGAGTAGAAGGGAGGACTTCCCTAGTGGTACAGAGGTTGAGATTTCCATCTCCCAGTGCACAGGGCATGGGTCCATCTTGGTCGGAGAACAAAGATCCTGCATGCTGCATGGTGTGGCGAAAAAAAAAAAAAAGAGTAGAAGAGATTCTCTAATCCTACTCAAGAAGTGCTTTGTAGGGAGTATGTGTGCTGTGTTTAGTGGCTTAGTTGTATCCAACTCTTTGCAAGCCCCTGGACTGAAATGCACCAGGCTCTTTTGTCCTTGAGGATTCTCCAGGCAAGAATACTGGAGTGGGTTGCCATGCCTTCCTCCAGGTGATCTTCCCAACCTAGGTATAGAACCCAGGTCTCCCATGCTGTAGGCAGATTCTTTACCATCTTAGCCACCAGTGAAGCCCAAGAATAATGGAGTGGGTGGCCTATCCCTTCTCCAGGGATCTTCCCAACCCCAGGAATCGAACTGGGGTCTCCTGCACTACAGGTAGATTCTTTACCAGCTGAGCTACCAGGGAAGCCCTTGGTAGCGACTACACCAGGTAAATGAAGACTGATCACTCCCCATGACCGACAAGAAGACATTGTAATAAGGACTGAAGCCCCTGTGCCAAGCACAGCACCTGACTTACAGTCAAGATGTGTTTGATACCTTTATTTATCCAACATACGTTAACTGATTGGGGCTTCCCTGGTGGCTCAGAGGATAAAGCGTCTGCCTGCAATGCAGGAAACCCTGGTTCGATCCCTGGGTTGGGAAGATCCCCTGGAGAAGGAAATGGCAACCCACTCCAGTATTCTTGCCTGAAGAATTCCATGGACAGAGAAGCCTGGACCACGGGGTCACAGAGTTGGACATGACTGAGCTACTTTACTTATTCACATTAACTGATTATTTATTAATTTCTAAGAGCTTTCATTGGTGAACTTAACAATATAAATTCCCTGTCCTCATGGACTTTCCATCAAGGTCAGATGAGTGAAAAGACATGGACTCAGGCATCTGAGAACCCTGAGAAGGGGTATGAACCTCCAGACCACCCTGCATGGGAACTGTCATAGGGCCACAAGGACTGAGCCTAGTAGGCGTCCACGTGCTCTGGAGACCACTCATCACAGCCAGAGAAACTCCCGTACTGCAACGAAGACCTAGCACAGCTGAGAAAGTATTGTCTTTTTCTAGCAATGAGAAGAGTTTCCTTTCGTGAACTCATTTCTTACCTAGATAGGTGCCGAGTTCTCAAAGCCTGGGAACACACTGCTGGCAGAAACACAACGGAGGCATTTAATGACAATATCTGTAAAGTATGTGTGGGCTTTGCAACTCAGAGAGAGAGAGATGGAGCTGGTGAGGGCCAGCAAGCCTGGAAGTGTTTGGTCTCTCATTTGAGCTGAGACTTCTTTTCACTTTCTCACACTCCACTGCTTCTGAGAATGGCCACTCACACACTATGAGCAGTGTGTTTCAAAGAAAACTCTGTGCTGTCAGCAAGTACTAGATTAAACTCTTTATGAGTATTTTACATTCATATCTCTCTGCTTTCCAAGACAATGGGTCTTTGGAAACGTTTTAAGGCAATGGGTCTTTGGAAACGTTTTAAGACAATGGGTCTTTGGAAACATTTTAAGGCAATAAGCCTTTGGACACATTTTAAGGCAATGGGTCTTTGGAAAGTTTTAAGACAATGGGTCTTTGGAAACGTTTTAAGGGTTACTGAAGTGTGTGGGTAATCATAGGGCTTCCCTGGTGGCTCAGTGGTAAAGAATTTGCCTGACAATGCAGGAGATGTGGGTTTGATCCCTGGGTCAGGGATGCCCTGGAGAAGGAAATGACAACCCACTCCTGTAATTCTTGCCTGGGAAATCCCATGGACAGAGGAGCCTGGTGGGCTAGAATCCATAGGGTCACAAAAGAGTCAAATACAACTTAGTGACTAAACACCACCACCACAATAGGTACTGACCTAGTACATAGGTCAGTCTGTATAAGGAAGGTGATATGTGACCCCAAGGTGTTTCAAGAACAAAGAAAATATGCTAATACCTGCTGTTAGGAACAGGACCACTGGAGGTGAAGAGGTGGTAAAAGAGGGCTTTAGGAAGGTTAGCAGCACAGGGTTTTTCTTGTTAAACTGGACAGGTGTCCAACAGAGACGCAGTTTTACAAGGGTTTGAGTTTTTGTAGGGTGATGCTCAGGTCTGTCTAGGGCTTCCCAGGTGGCACTAGTGGTAAAGAACCCGCCTGCCAATGCAGGAGACTAAGAGACATGAGTTTGATCCCTGGGTCGGGAAGATCCCCTGGAAGAGGGCATGGCAACCCACTCCAGTATTCTTGCCTGGAGAATCTCATGGACAGAGGAGCCTAGAAGGCTACGGTCCATGGAGTTGCAAAGAGTCGGACACGACTGAAGCAACTTAGTATGCAGGTTTCTCTCGGTTGCATATACTACTGTAAGTCCCTTCCTGGCCACACCTTTGCAACTTTGACAGGAAGTCTTTGGTTGCTCTAGGGCAGTGGTTCTCAGCCTGGACTGCACATCACTGCCACCTAGGGGCCTGGAGGCTCAGTCTGGGCTGGGAGGGGACACTCTGGAGAGTGGGGTCTTAGTTCTCTGACCATCCATGTAACCTATTTCCTCTGCACTGAAAGATGGATTCTTAACTACCAGAGATGTCTCTCAAAAAGATATTAACATTTTACAAGGACCTGGTGAATCATGTCATTTTTATTTTTTTCTATATTGTCCATGTATCATACGAAACAAGCTTAGCGCCTAGACCCTAACACATTCTCGATAAATCTTCATTAGCTTAAAGGAAGGATAAACACTACCCACCAGGAAATGGAGACTTGGAGAGGCAAATGCAACCAGCCTTTGATGGTCTTGTATGAATGCAGTGAAGATCTGCTTTCTCTGGACTTCTGATATGAACCTGCTAGTAATAACGGGGACTTTCTAAATAGATGGGGAAACAAAACTAGGATCAAACTCATTCTCAACTTAAAATGAGTGAATGGAAATAGTATGAAGTATGCCTACATATCTGCATTTCTCTAAACCTTGCTCTCTCCTGTTCACTCCTTTCATCCATATTTTCCTATCACTTCCTGTCAGAATGTTATTTTACAAACTCACTTTTCTTGTCATCATATTAAAATCAGGAATAAGCATGTAGCACACTCTGCTTTCTGTCAGTTAGATATCTAATCACACTTTTCTCATTGCCATGGAAACAGCTTACCTTTGAATAGTCCAGGTTGGGAGTTTTTACTTTGAATAAACTTTTTGAACATCTGATTGATAAGATACAACAGTGTATATTTTAATGCAAAACTGTTTTTCATGGGCAGTGACAGTTGCTCTAGAATATAAAAAAATATATAAAATTTCTTGTCCTGCAAAGCAACTGCTGAGAGTAAATATACTTCCAAAATACCATTAGTTTTAAGGCTCCAAAGAGTCTTTTGTAACTGTGAAAGCTCCCTTTAAAACTTCCACTTTACATCCAAAGTCTGTTTTTCTGCTGAAAATAAACTGACTGTTGCCACCGTATGCTGAATGTTTGAGGCCTGGAGGTTAATCACTAGCTTGCTGAAACATTTCTGCTCAGATGAGTTGACTCATTTTAAATGATCCTAAGCCTGATTATGCTGATTATAGTGGCTGCTGTAAATGTATTGTGTAACTAATATGATGTGATTCCACAAACTATAAGAGAAAAGAGGAAGGAAGGAAAGGAGGCAAGGAGGGAGGGAGGAAATGGGAAATGTGAGTTTACGAAAATCAAATTGAATGCTTTGTAAAGTCTTAATAAAAAGGAATCACTAAAATATATTGCTATTAAATTAGTTGTGAGCAAGGTAATTGAGAGCAATTTCCATATAACATTGTAAAACATACTGAGATCTGAAAGGATTCTGCACCTAGATGGGTTAGCAAGGATCATTTCCTGTTCAATGCTCATGAAACCAACTGGAGCATAGACTTCAACCTGCATATATGGCTAAGGCAAGACTGCTAACACAGATCTACCATGGATGTAAGCATAATTAGAGAAACGTTCTCGGTCCTCATCAGGAAGCCCAGTGAATAAATTTATCTGCTGGATTCAAATTAAAATGTGAAAAGTATGTTTATGCACATTTATGTTCCCACTCTTTGGCGAGAGTTTTCAACACTGATCCTCATCACAAAAAAAAAAAAAAAAGAAAAGAAAGAGGGAGTCTACCTAGTGATCACATTGTTGTTCTGTCTCTCAGTCGTGTCCAACTCTTTGTGACCCCAAGGACTGCAGCACACCAGCCTTCCCTGTCCTTCACCATTTCGTGGAGCTTGCTCAAACTCATGTCCATCAAGTCAGTGATGCCATCTGACCATCTCATCCTCTGTCATATGCTTCTCCTCCTATCTTCAATCCTTCCCAGCATCAGGGTCTCTTCCAGTGAGTCAGCTCTTTGCATCATGTGGCCAAAGTATTGGAGTTTCAACTTCAGCATCAGTCCTTCCAATGAATATTCAGGGTTGATTCCTTTAGGATTTAGTGATCACACAGTAGTATTAGTAGATCACAAAATGCCCCTAAAAAACTTGAGTTTCATTGGAAGAGCAGAAGAGTATTACTCATCTTATACCAAAAGTCATGAACCCAAAATTGATGCTAAGGTTATGTCTTATTGGTGGAAGAATGAAAGGGAGGGAGGAAAGTAAAGAAAGATGAGGGGGAAGGAAGAGAAAGAAGAACAGAAGATAATCATATTTGGATTTGATTTCTCCCAATTTTGTTTTCTATGAAACTTTGCTTCACTGAAGAAAAACAATGGTGTTTATGAACAATATACCCTTGAGAAATTGTCTCAAAACAATATACCTTGAGACAGGTTGTCTCAAAACAACTTAGTTAGATCTTTGAGACAGTCTCAAACATGGATGGCTTTGTTTGGGAAAACAAAATTCCACAGAAGGGAGCTATAAGAATTCCATGAGTTTTCACAGAATGTACAGGTCTGTAGGGAGCTGAGACTAGAATTCCACCTCTGATTCCCAGCTTTACATTGCTTCCCTCTGCCCTTGTTTCTTTCCTAGCAGACACGGGCTGTCCATGGAGCTAGAAAACCAAACAGCAGTCTCAGAATTCCTCCTCTTGGGACTCTCAGAAAAGCCAAAGCATCAGATCTTCCTCTTTGGGCTGTTCCTGCCCATGTACCTGGTCACCATCTTTGGAAACCTGCTCATCATCCTGGCCATCATCACAGACTCACACCTCCACACACCCATGTACTTCTTCCTCTGTAACCTGTCCCTGGTGGACATCTTATTCTCTTCCACCACCATCCCCAAGATGCCGGTGAACCTCTGGACACAGAGCAAAGCCATCCCCTTTGCAGGCTGTCTTGCCCAGATGTACACTTTCCACCTGTTCGGGACCATGGACAGCTTCCTCCTGGCTGTGATGGCCGTTGATAGGTTCGTGGCCATTGTCCACCCTCTGTGCTACTTGGCCATCATGAGTCCCTGTGTGTGTGGGCTGCTGGTGGTGGGGTCGTGGTTATCACCAACCTCCAGTCCATTGTCCACACCAGCCTCATGGCTCAGTTGACCTTCTGCGCTGGCTCTGAAATTCCCCACTTCTTCTGTGACCTCATGCCCCTGCTGAAGCTCTCCTGCTCAGACACACACACCAACAAGCTGGTGATCTTTGCTTTCGGCATCATCATGGGCGTCAGCCCTCTCACATGCATCCTCCTCTCTTATGTCTGCATTTTCTGGGCAGTCTTCAAGGTCCCTTCTGCTCTGGGCAAATGGAAAGCCTTCTCCACTTGTGGCTCACATCTCACCATGGTGATTCTATTCTATGGCACCATCTTTGTTGTGTACCTGCAGCCAGCATCTCCCACCTCTTTGCAGAAGGACAAGGTGGCTGCCTTGATGTGTGGGGTGGTCATCCCCATGCTGAACCCCTTTATCTACAGCCTAAGGAACAAGAACATGAAGGCAGCTCTGAGGAAACTGGTCAGCAACGCAGTCCCATCTCAGTCTTAGGGCAGAATAGTTTCTCAGCATCTACCACGTTCCTTGGGTTCCCCTGGTGGCTCAGAAAGTCTGCCTTCAATGCCGGAGACCCAGGTTTGATCTCTGAGTCTGAATGATTCCCTGGAGAAGGGAGTGGCTACCCACTCTAGTATTCTTGCCTGGAGAATCCCATGGACAGAGGAGCCTTGTAGGCTACAGTCCATGGCATCGCAAAGAATCTGACACGACTGAGCCACTAACACTTTCATTACATTCCAGGACCACTGTTCAGTCCCCGAGATGCAGGAATATACCCTATCTCTGCTCTCAAGGCATTCAGAATCTGATGGGGGATGGAGACACGTTAGTAAATGGTCACAGGGCAACATGGTGATTGTGTCAGAAGAGATGATGAAGTGAGTGATACAGAACAGGAAAGACATGGGTTTTTCTCCATGATTGATCTTACCCCTCAAGGTTAGCATAGAGGAGACTTTGAAGCAGCCTTAAACTCTCTGAGGTATTGAGCTTATAGGATTGCTACATGGATAATCCTCATTAAAGAAACATTAGCTACATTCAATTTTAATATTGATAAAGACTTTGTACATTAGCCAGATATGTAGCCATGTTTCCTAATGACTTGGGGGAGGAATCTGAGAGCATGTGTTGGGATTAGCTCACTAGGTGTTCATTTAGAAGTGACAAGTCTCTGTCCCAGAGGGGGCCTAGTGGTCCATAAAGTAGCCTCCTCAGTCCTAGGGCAGAATAGCTGGTCAGTGCCTACCAATGCCTGGGACACAGGAATATATCCATTGCTGCTCTCAAAACATTCAGAATCTGGTGGGAATAGAGATATGTCAATAAGTCATCACAGATCAACTTGGTAAATGCATTTCATAAGAGAGAAATAAAGTGCTATGGGAAGGGAAAGTGAAAGAAAGTGAAGTGAAAGTGTTAGTTGCTCAGTCATGTCTGACTCTTTGTGACCCCATGGACTGTAGCTTGTCAGGCTCTTCAGTCCATGGGATTCTCCAGGCAAGAATACTGGAATGGGTTGCCACCCACTTCTCCAGGGGATCTTCCCAACCCAGGGATCAAACTCGGGTCTCATGCAATGCAGCCAGATTCTTCACCATCCTATTTTTGCCATGATTTATCTTCTTCCATGAAGACCAGAGTAGCATAGAAGACTCTGAAGTAGCCTGAAATACTCTGAGGTTTATAGGATTGCTACATGGATAATCTTAGTGGGATGAAAGACCAGCTCCTCTCATTTTAATATTGATAAAGCAGTGTGTATTAGCCATGTTTATTATATCACTATGCTTCATAAGTGACTTGGGGGAGGACTTTGAGAGCATCTGTTGAGATGAGCTGACTTGCTGTCCAACTTAGCAACCACAATTCTCAGTCTCACAGGGAACCTAGTGGCTTGACTTTGCACGATAATCACAGTCTTAAACAGGCCTCTCGTGTCGCCCAGATTGGGACATAGGAGATGCTGCCCTTTGGATCATAGGGATTGTGATTCAGCAACCTGATACTAGATCCTGGAGTCTGGCTTCTTAGCAGGCTGTTCGGTGGTCCTAAAGCAGGCAGTGCACAGACCGCAGTGGGAAGACACTGGCCCTGGGCGAGCTTCAAAGTTCATATGTTTCCTGGGATTCCATCACTGGACTCCAAACCCTATATGATTCTATAGGTGCTGTCAGCAACAAGCGGACGCAGTGAGCTGGGATGCAGACAGAGGTCAAGTTAGAGGTTGAGCTGTGTCCTCCAAAAAGATATGTCACAGTCTAATGTTTCAGTCTAACCCCCAGCACCTCAGCACCTGTCCTGAAAATAGGGTCTTTTCCAAGATAACTAGTTCTAATGAGGTCATTAGGGTCCTACTCCACTGTGACTGGCACCCCTATAAAAAGATAGAAATTGGACACAGACATGTGAGAAGGGAGAAGGCCATGTGAAGATGGAGATGATGCTTCTACCAGCCAAGGAATGCCAGAGATTTCAGGAAACCACCAGAAGCTAAGAGAGAGGCATGGAACAGACTTTCCATCACCATCTCCAGAAGAAATAAACCCTGCTGACAACTTTGATGTTGGACTTCTGGCCTTCAGAACTGTCAGAGGATATACTTCAGTTGTTTAAGCCACACAGTATGTGATACTTTGCTATGAAGCCCTAGCAAACTAGTACACTTAGTTTAGGAAGGGCTGGCACCATGCAAAGACCATGCCCGGATATATCCTCTCAAGTGTTGACTACCCTGTGTTCTGGTTAAGGGAGTCTGTGCTACCACTGGAGAAAACCTGAAGGATTCAGATTGCATGAATTCAATTTCTTGGTCTCAGTATGATGACAGTGAGGATACCAATAGCTGAGATTTATTATGTGCCCTGCACGAGGATCATCCCTTTAAATACACTATCTCATTAAATTTTAAACAAAAAAGCCTACAAGCGCAGTCCCCAACATTTTTTGGCACCAGGGACTAGTTTCAGGGAAGACAATTTTTCTGTGGAGCAGGGTGTTGGCGGGATGGTTTCAGGATGATTCAAGTCCCTTACATTCATTGTGTACTTTACCTCTATTATTATTCATCAGCTCCACCTCACATCATCAGGCATTAGATCCCAGCTGTTGGGGACCCCTGGCGTGCTGCGACTCATGAGGTCACAAAGAGTGGGTCACAATTGAGCAACTGAACTGAACTGAAACTGAACTGAACCTTTCCTACAAGGTAGGAAATATAACTATTTTACAGATGAGGAAACTAGACTTTAAAAGTGCAGCTTCTAATAAGCAGTAGTGAAGGTTCAAACAGAGGACCCATTCTACAGTCCCCTGTCTCAACAACACACAATATTGTCTAGAATTCAGTGCCCAAAGCACAGATTTACCAACTGCAGTTGGTGGGCCAAGTTCAGCCAACAGCCTGTTTTTGTGTGCCCTGCAAGCTAAGAATGGTTTTTACATTTTTAAATGGTTGGAAATTTTTTTAAAAAAGACTACCTCATGACACATTAAAATTTTGTAAAATTCTAATTTTAGAGCTCATAAATAAAGTTTTATGGGAACAGAATTGGACCATAAAGAAGGCTGAGGGCTGAAGAACTGATGCTTTTGAACTGTTGTGCTAGAGAAGACTCTTGAGAGCTTCTTGGACTGCAAGATCAAACCAGTCAAACTTAAAGGAAGTCAACTCTGAATATTCATTGGAAGGACTGATGCTGAAGTTGAAGCTCCAATACTTTGGCCACCTGATGCGAAGAGCCAACTCATTGAAAGAGACCCTGATGCTGGGAAAGATTGAGGGCAGGAGACGGGGATGACAGAGGATGAGATTTGGGATGGCATCACTGACTCAATGGACATGAGTTTGAGCAAACTCCAGGAGATAGTGAAGGACAGGAAAGCCTGGCATACTGCAGTCCGTGGGGTGACAAAAAGTTGGACTTTTGTGACTTAGTGACTGAACAATGACAACAAGCAACTTAGTGACTGAACAAGCAACTTAATGGCTGAACAACAACAAAAAGCAACACTCATTAGTCAATTCATAATCTGTGGCTGCTTTGGGGCCTCCCAGGTGTCACAGTGGTAAAGAATCTGCCTGCTAAGTAGGAGATGCAAGAGACATGGATTCAATCCCGGGGTCAGGAAGATCCCCTGGAAAAGGAAATGGCAACCCACTTCAGTATAATTGCCTGGAAAATTCCATGGGCCGAGGAGGCTCAGTTCAGTTCAGTCGCTCAGTCGTGTCCGATTCCTTGCAACCCCATGAACCGCAGCACGCCAGGCCTCCCTGTCTGTCCATCACCAACTCCTGGAGTCCACCCAAACCCATGTCCATTGAATTGGCAATGCCATCTCACCATCTCATCCTCTGTGGTCCCCTCCTCCTCCTGCCCTCAATCTTTCCCAGCATCAGGGTCTTTTCAAATGAGTCAGCTCTTTGCATCAGGTGGCCAAAGTATTGGAGTTTCAGCTTCAACATCAGCCCCTCCAATGAACATCCAGGACTGATCTCCTTTAGGATGGACTGGTTGGATCTCCTTGCAGAGGAGGCTGGTGGGCTACAATTCATGGGGTCGCAAAGAGTCTGACATGACTGAGCACACACACACAACTCTTTTCAAGCTACAATGTATCCTGTGAAAAACCTAAAATATTTACTATCTGGCCCTTTATTCGGGGGGGGGGGTTCTGATTTCTTTTTAAATTAATTTTTATCAGAGTAAAGTTGCTTTACAATGTTTCATTAGTTTTTGCTGTACAGCAGAGTGAACCAGCTGTACATATACATTTATCCCCTCTTGTTTAGATTTCCTTCCCATTTAACTGACCTCTTTTCTATAGAAAAAGGAAAGCCTAATACTCAGTGGTCCATGAATCAGAGTCGTCATTATTATGAGAAGCTTGACAGAAATGAAGACTCAGACACCACATCAGACCACTTAAGTCATCATTTTAACCATCCCAGGGGAGTTATATGAGCCTTAAAATTTGAGGATCACTGGAATAGATGGGGGTAGAGAACGGCTGTGGAGATCTGGACCCTAAATATGTCTTCAGGGACATGAGAGATCCAAATCTGGGGCATTTTTTCCACAGGCATTTTCCATTTTTCCCTGCCCTGGACGGGTCGGAAGAGGTGCTACCCAAAAGCTTTAAAAGCATTACAGCTACAGTTTGAATAAGTGGCCGGCAGGTGGCAATAGTGGAACGTCACAAAATGGATTAAAAACTGCTTTTAGGAAACAGATCCTGGCTCCTCTGGGAGGGAACAGCAGAGCCTGGGCTGTTCAGGGAAATCATGGAGACCGGTGTGTCCTTAGCCCACAGTGAAGACAGAGGAAGTGTGCAGGGGGCTGTGGTCAGACCTCACCAGGGGGGATTGGACTCAGGGTGAGAGGACCATCGGGGGTTAAGCAAGAATACAGGAAGGCAGGTGCTTCAGAGCAGACCTGTTGCCGAGTCCTACCATGTGTTAGTGATGAGCAAGCTTTTTCTGTAAAGGGCCAAAGGATAAATGAATATCAGCTTTATGGACCGTAAGGCCTCTGTCACAATGACTCAGCTCTGATGCTACAGCGAGGAAGGCAATGCCTCGAGAAAAGGGGGGGGCCAAGCACCCATGAAACTTTATTTATAGACACTGAAACTTGAATTTCTGTCATTTTACATGTCACAAAATATCGTACTTTTTAAAGGTGTGGTACATATATGAACCCTTGGACTGCAAGGAGATCCAACCAGTCCATCCTAAAGGAAATCAATCCTAGATGTTCATTGGAAGGACTGATGTTGAAGCTGAAACTCCAGTACTTTGGCCACCTGATGAGAAGAGCTGACTCATTTGAAAAATCCCTGATGTTGGGAAAGATTGAAGGCAAGAGGAGAAGGGGACGACAGAGGATGCGATGGTGAGATGGCATCACTGACTCAATGGACCTGAGTTTGAGCAAGCTCCAGGAGTTGGTGATGGACAGGGAGGCCTGGCATGCTGCAGTTCATGGGGTCGCAAAGAGTCAGACATGACTGAGCAACTGAACTGAACATATATGAAAGTATGAAAGTGAAAGTTGCCCAGTCTTGTCTGACTTTAACCCCATGGACAGTAGCCTTCCAGGCTCTTCTGTCCATGGAATTCTCCAGGCAAGATGCTGAAGTGGTTTGCCACGCCCTTCTCCATGGGATGATCCTCCTCCAGGGACTGAACCCATGTCTCTCACATTGCAGGCAGATTCTTTACCATCTGAGCCACCAGGGAAGCCCAAGAACCATGTAATATGACTCAGCTATCAAAAAGGGTGAAATTGTATGGCAGAAACCAACACAACATTGTAAAGCAATTTTTCTCCAATTTAAAAATAAATTTGAAATAAAGAACGCAATAATGGCACTTGAAGCAACACGGATGGACCTAAAGATTGAGTGAATAAGTCAGACAAAGAAGGAGAAATATTGTATGACACCCCTTATATGTGGAATCTGAAAAGAAATGATACAAAGGAGCTTACAAAACAGAAAGAGACTCAGACTTAGAGAACGAACTTACGTTTACCAGGGGGGCTGGTGGGGGTAAGGAATAGTTAGGGAGTTTGGTATGGATACACTTGCTCTATTTAAGTACATGCTGCTGTATTTAAAATGGATAACCAATAAGGGCCTACTATATAGCACATGGAATTCTGCTTAGCATTATGTGGCAGCCTGGATGGGAGGGGAGTTTGGAAGAGAATGGATACATACATATGTATGGTTGAGTCCCTTCCCTGTTCACCTGAAACTATCACAACATTGTTTGTTCATCAGCTATCCCCCAATACAAAATAAAACATTTTAAAAATAAGTAAATAAAATGGATAACTAACAAGGACTATAGCACAGGGAATTCTGCTCAGTGCTATGTGGCAGCCGGGATGAGAGGGGAATCTGGGGGAGAATGGATACAAGTATATATATATAGCTGAGTCATTTTGCTGTCCACCTGTATCAAAACATTGTTAATCAGCTATACTCCAATACAAAATACATTAAACGTTTTATTAAAAATAGTACTTTTTTCCCCATTGCATTGAAAAAAATGTATTGAACTCATCAAATTAATGCAGAAAGAATCTCAACTAATATTAACCTTCTCTGTATTCTGTTCCCCCAAATTATAGTGATAAAATGTAGCAGGAGTGGAGCTTTTGTTTGCTTGTTTTAAAGAAAGTAAAATAATATTGCAGAAGTGCATCTGCTGTTTGGGTTTTAGGGGCTGGCACTCCTCAACCCTCCCCCTCCAACATAGTTGCCTCTCTTACTATGGCTGGCTACCTTGCAACTGTGCTGCCAGCTTCGTAACCACTAGGGCCACCTGGGAAGCTCTACCTGCAACAGATGTTCCCAAATATAGTAACTACCAAAATATCTCAAAATACCAAAATATCTCACCTACATCTCGAAAGGGGAGAAGGGGATTAGATGGTTGGATGGCATCACCAACTCAATGGACATGAGTTGAGTAAGCTCCAGGAGTTAGTGATGGACAGGGAAGCCTGGCAAGCTGCCGTCCATGGGGTCGCAAAGAGTCGGACATGACTGAGCAACTGAACTGACATCTCAAAAAGAAGAAATCAGGAAGAAGTTTCCATCTTCTGTATCAACTGTCTAATCCCTAATTTGCAACCCAGAAAATCCTGTCTAAAATCTAGTGTGGGCTTCCTAAAATTACAAATCACTGGACATATTAATCCTATGGTCACATCACTAACTCTTCCCTCACAAACACTAGGTTTGAAAGTCTTAATTACCAAACAAAATTATCAACAGTAGTATGAAACTTGGTCCATAAACCACAGCCTTTTATTTTCAATCATGGAGCTCTGTAGCTGCTCAAAGTTTACTTGTTGAGTAAATTAAGGAACGAATGAACTGATGGACGGATGGATGAGAGGATTGATGGATGAATGACGCTGGCCAGTTGTTGTTCATTCGCTAAGTCATGTCCAACTCTTTGCAACCCAATGGATATAGCAGGGGGCGCCTCTGTCCTCCACTATCTCCCAGAGTTTGCTCAGATTCCTGTCCATTGAGTCGGTCATGCCATCTAACCATATCATCCTCTGCTGTCCCCTTCTCCTTTTGCCTTCAGTCTTTCCCAGCACCAGGGAAAGATTCCCTGGCCAGTATGAGAGTACAATAACATTTCTTTCTCTCCTATGGGATTTTACTGGGTATTCAGATTAGTTTGAGAGATTCAGACACTGAGGATCATACAGGGGAACTGACTGTCCCAAGGTTGCATGCTGAATCGGATGGGGTGGGAAGGAATTCCAATCTAACCTGTGTGACCCTAAAACCTGATCCTTCTCACATCATGATGTTGGATGGCCTCCCAGGTGGGTGACTTTCCCCTCCACCTCCCAAGTGAATGACTTGGAACAGCTCAAGTCCTGCCCCATGTGTGGTTCTCAAGGGGCAAAAGTCCTCACCAGATCTGCCGCTGGGAGTGGCTAGAAAGCCACTCCAACAGACATAATAAAGGACTCAGTAAGACTTGAGCCCAAGGTCCTGGAAAGGAAGTTCCAACTTCCAAATGTACATTTATCAGGGATCTGGGGAATCATTGCCCTCTCTATGAATCTGTGTAGTGGGAGGTCCCCCCAAGACCACCCTCAGGTTCAGTGATTCACTAGAAGGACTCATGGAACTCAGCAAAGTTGCTATATTCATGGTTTATTGCAGAGAAAGGATACAAATTAAAATCATCAGGTGGGATGAACTGGGAGATTGGGATTGACATATATACATTGTTGATACTATATATAAAACATATAACTAAGGAGAACCTACTACATAGCCCAGGAAACCCCACTCAGTCCTCTGTGGTGACCTAAATGGGAAGGAAATCCAAAAAAGAGGGTGGGTGTGTCTATATATATATATATATATATATATATATATATGATTCACTTTGCTATTCAGTAGAAATTAACATTGCAAAGCAACTATACTCCAATAAAAATTAATTTTAAAAAATTAAATAAAAATAATATCAGCAAAGGTAAAAGGCACATGGGGCAGGGTCCAAAAGAGACCAGGCTCTAGTGTCTAGTTGTCCACTCCCTGTGGTGTCATGTAGACAGCTTAATTCTCCTAGCAATCATGGGTAAACGACACACATGGTGTACTGCCAACCAAGGTAGCTCCTTTTGAGTGGTCATGCCCAGGTTTTCATAGGGGTTGACCAGTGTACTCCTCTGTTCAGGTTGCCTCCTCTACCTCTGGGACAACTAGCACCTACGAAGCCCTGGTAGCCACACCAGCATCCCCAGGCCCTAAAAGTAGGACACTAGGGCAGCTCTCGGTTTGACAGCAGGTGGCCAATTGTCAAATATGTCCTGGGGCCTGTGCAGACACCTGGTCATCAAGAGAGCCCAGCAGACCTGCAACTAATAATAAAAGCAAGGTAGGCTGAGTGCCGAAGGATTGATGCTTTGAACTGTGGTATTGGAGAAGACTCTTGAGAGTCTTTTGGATTGCAAGGAGGTCAAACCAGTCAATCCTAAAGGAAATCAATCCTGAATATTCATTCCAATCAATCCAATATTCATTGGAAGGACTGATGCTGAAGCTGAAGCTCCAATACTTTGGCCACCTGATGTAAAGAGCTGACGCATTAGAAACGACCTTTACGCTGGGAAAGATTGAAGGCAGAAGCAGAAGGGGATGACAGAGGACAAGATGGTTGAATGGCATCACTGACTCAGTGGACATGAGTTTGAGCAAGCTCCATGAGATGTTGAAGGACTGGGAAGCCTGGCATGCTGCAATCCATGGCGGAGGAGAGGGGTGGGGGGGGGCGGGTCACAAAGAGTCAGACACGACTGAGTGACTGAACCACAACAACCACATGGGCAGGGCTTCCTCAGTGACTCAGTGGTAAAGAGTCCACCTGCCAATGCAGGAGACATGGGTTCAGTCCTTGAGTTAGGAAGATTCTCGGAGAAAGAAATAGCAACCCATTCCTATAATATTCTTGCCTGGAAAACCCAGTGGAGAGAGGAGCCCGGCAGGCTACAGTCTATGGGGCTGCAAAGAGTCAGACACAAGAGTCAGACACAGCTTAGTAACTAAACAAAAACAACTTCATGGGCAACAGGGGGCCCTCTGTACCTCAGCTTCAGCTCTACAGCTGTCCAGCAGGGCATTTTCATGGGTCATTGGGAGGCTCTGGCCAACATACGCTGCTCTCTCTGATTCCTTCCAGGCAATACCACATCCTGCCTCAGGAAGCGGCCTCGTGGGAACTCAACCACCCTCTGTCCCCTCTAGTTCCTCAATGCTGCCCCAGGGGACATCTCTGAGCAGCCACATCTTCCTTGGTACCTCTGAGGACTGACTCCCAGCCAGAGACACCTGTGCAGGCTATAGAACTTGCCTTGTCATCCTGGAAGATGCGAGATGCCAGTGAGTCTCCAGTGTGGGAACAACTGCAATGACAACAGGAGGTGGCAGAAACTCCCCGTAATCAGCTCCATCTTTCATTTCCCAGGAAGTGAGGACCCCCAGAGAGGTAGCAGACAGGGGACTTAACCCACAGATGCATGCCTCCTCCCCAACACTTCTACTCCCATAACAGGGGGAGTTATTCTTCCCTTTGAACAGATGAGGAAATTGAGGCCTAGACAGAATATCTTCATTCAGCATCTCCCAGAAGCTGATCCTGTGATAAGGATTCAAGGACAAGTAGTTTATTTGGAAAGAGATCTAGGAGGGCATCCCTGATGGTATGGTGGTTAAGAATCTGCCTGCCAGTGCAGGGGACACAGGTTCAATCCCTGGTCCAGGGAGATTTCACAAGAAGCAGGGCAAGTAAGTCCACCAGCCACAACTACTGAAGTCCACATGCTCTAGAGTCTGTGCCCCACAACAAGAGAAGCCATGCAATGAGAAACCCACGCACAACTAGAGAAAGCCTGTGCACAGCAATGAAGACCTAGCAGCACCACCATAAATAAATAAGTATCTTTTCTAAGTGACCTAGAAAATGCTCGAGGGTTTCCCAGGTGGTGCTAGTGGTAAAGAACCCACCTGCCAATGCAGGAGACACAAGAGATACAGGTTCAATCCCTGAGTCAGGAAGATCCCCTGGAGGAGGAAATGGCAACCCACTCCAGTATTCTCGCCTGGAGAATCCCATAGACTGAGGAGCCTGGTGGGCTACAGTCCACAGGCTCACAAAGAGTTGGACACAGCTGAAGTGACTTGACACACACACACAACAGAGAAAATGCTGAAAGGGAGGTGGAGAAGTGAGACAGGGAAGGGAAGGGAATCAGTAAAGAGTGCACTGATCTGCAAGTTTCCACTGTAGGTTACTGGGACTCAATCCCACGAGGACCTCTTGAGAGTCAGCGCAGAACACACACTTTGGTCGATCCACCTGAAGGGTGAGGAAGGTAGAGCACATATTCATCAACTTCCATTGTCTGCCACAGAGGTGTAGAGCTCCACTCAAACCTGACCTGCCCCCTCTGCCTGCATTTCAACAAATCCCTGTATCTACTGAGGGCTCATTTATCCATCAGGCATCATAAGCATAGTACATCAGCCAATGATGTGAATATCTGGAGGAAACAAAACACATAAACGTGCACACACACCAAAATCTGAGCAGCAACTAGCAAAATTCAGATGAATTATCGTAAAAAAATTTACACAGTGTGAAGCTTACCACTCATAATCATTTCATAATATACAGTTTGTAGATCATTTGTTTTCACTTATCAACAATTCCTGAGCACTGAGAAAGAATCATAGCCAACTGTGAATTAAATGAGTTGCTGCTGCTGCTAAGTCACTTCATTCGTGTCCGACTCTGTGCAGGCCCATAGACAGCAGCCCACCAAGCTCCCCCATCCCTGGGATTCTCCAGGCAAGAATACTGGAGTGGGTATTAAATGAGTTACATGTAGCCAAATAAATGCAACAGGAAACATACAGAGCTCTGTTGAAAGGGTTTACCAAAAATAATAATAATAACAAACACTGATGTGACCTGTGAGTGTCCTTTGATCATTTGATGTGATATAGGTGGTAAGAGACACAGGTTTGATCCCTGAGTTGGGAAGATTCCCTGGAGGAGGGCCTGGAAACCCACTCCAGTATTCTTGCCTGGAGAATCCCATGGACAGAGAAGCTGGGTGGGCTAAACTCCATAGGGTCACACAGAGTCGGACATGACTGAAGCAACCTATCACACACACACAGTGGAGCCAAGGGCTGCTCTCACCCCTACATCAGCTCCGGCTCTTCTGAGTTACAGTACCCCAAAGGACCGTAGTCCTGCAGTCCTTCCCTTCAGCCTGTCAAGAGGTATTGCCTTGACCCCCAACCCCTCTCTCCACTGTCAGCAGTTGCCTCAAATCTGATGGTGTGGACCCCACCCCTCTCAACCTCACTTCTCCCAAATACATAGAACCAAGAAACTAACAGAGCCTAAGAGACCTGTGGGACACCATCAAGTATATCAATATATGCCTAACAGGAATCCCAGAATGAGAGAGGCAACAGGGGCAGAAAGAACAGTTGAAGAAATAATGTCCCCAAAGCTTTCCAACACTGATGAAAGACATGAATGTACACATCCAAGAATCTCAATGAACTCCAAGTAGGATATACACAGAGATCTATACCAAAATATATTATCACCATACACACACAACGGCCTCTGTCCAAGCCTCTACCACCTGCCATCTGATCTCCCACTTGCACGTTCAGCAGTAAATAAGACAGACAAGTCTTACCTCATGCAGCCCCAGTCTGAACAAGGAAACAGATAAACTAGAACTAGTCACTAGAACTATAGAGTTTAAGCCATGGCAAGTGTTACAAGAAACAAAGGGACTTCCTTGGTGGTCCAGTGGTTAAGACTCTGGGTTTACAATGCAGGGGGCATGGGTTTGATTCCTGGTTGGGGAACTAAGATCCCACATGCCATGTGGTACAATCAAAAAAACTTTTAATTTAAAAAAGAAGAAATGAATCACAGTAATGTAATAATGACTGGACAATGGTAGGTGGTCAGGGAAGTGAGGGCCTCCTAAGGAAATGCCATTAGACCTAAAGGATGAGAAAGAGGCAGCTTCAGAAGAACCAGGGCTTCCTAACCAGAAGGAACTGCATATGCAAAGGGCTTGGAGAAGGAACAGTTTGATGTGAAGAAGAGCCAGACAGGAGGTCATGGTGGGCGATGAAGACAACCAAGGATATGAAGCCAGAAGTCTTGCTGGGACTGGATTTTATTTGTGGAAATCTGGATTTTATTTAGGTGGAGTGAGCAGTAAGGAACACATCAGTGTTTGTTATTATTATTATTTTTGGTAAACCCTTTCAACAGAGCTCTGTATGTTTCCTGTTGCATTTATTTGGCTACATGTAACTCATTTAATACCCACTGCAGTATTCTTGCCTGGAAAATCCCATGGATGGAGGAGCCTGGTAGGCTGCAGTCCACGGGGTAGCGAAGTCGGGCATGACTGAGCAACTTCGCTTTCATTTTTCATTTTCATACATTGGAGAAGGAAATGGCAACCCACTCCAATATTCTTGCCTGGAGAATCCCAGAGACGGGGGAGCCTGGTGGGCTGCCGTCTACGGGGTCACACAGAGTTGGACACGACTGAAGCGACTTAGCAGAGCAGTTATGGAAAGACTGTTCAGCAGGGGCATGCCATGATCTGATTTGGGGTTTTTAAGTCCACTCTAGCTAGGCACTGCATGGAGAATGGAATATAGGAGTAAGATGGTTAAATTTTCCAAAACAGCCACAAAAACATCTCCCATCCCACATTCTCTTGCACAAAGAATGTTACAAGGTCACCGTGACACACCACCCATTGAAAGAGGTGGAGTCTGTGTCCCTTCCTCTTGAATCTGGTGCCAGAAGTAAAACAGTGTGACACTTCAAACTGGATCAGGAAAGGTAATATAGCTTTTGCTTTGTTTATTTTTGAAGCCCTGGATGGCTCTGTAAGAAACCCAACTATCCTGACTACTGACCTGCTACGAGGAATCCAGTTCACACCAAGAGGACAGCTGTTCAGTCACCAAGTCGTATCCGACTCTTTCTGACCCATGAACTGCAGCACACCAGGTTCCCCTGTCCTTCACTATCTCCAGGAGCTTGGTCAAATTCATATGCATAGAGTCAGTGATGTTATCTAACCATCTCATCTTCTGCCACCCTCTTCTCCTTTTGCTTCAGTCTATCTCAGCATCAGGGTCTTTTCCAATGAGTCAGCTCTTTACATCATGTGGCCAAAGCATTGGAGCTTCAGTAACATTCTTTCAATGAATATTCAGGTTTGATTTCCTTTAGGATTGACTGGTTTGGTCTCGTTGCTGTCCGAAAGACTCTCAAGAGTCTTCTCTAGCGCAATTTGAAAGCCTCATTTCTTCTGCACTCAGCCTTCTTTACGGTCCAACTCACATCTATACATTACTAGAAAAACCATACGTTTGACTGTACAGAATTTTGTTGGCAAGAGGCTTGTGGAGGTGCCCTAGTCCACAGCTCCTGCAACAGTCCCAGCACACACCTGGCATCAATTGCTAGACCTGTAAGTGAACACGCCTCCAGATGATCCTGGCCCTTCGTTTGTTGAGTCACCCCTAAACCTTGAAATCTTTCCAACAAAAGAATAGAGACAACCAATGTCAGCTCTGCCCTCCCCGAATCCTCCACAGCATCTGTGAGCATCATAGCACGGCTGATTTACAACCACTAAGCTTTGGGGTGGTTTGTTAAAGAGCAGTAGTAACTGGACTTGGGGAGAGAGAGGAGTGAAGAACTGGATGGAGGAGGAAGGCAAGAGCGTGGCATCCGGAGAAACTAAGGGAAGAGGGGGTGTCGTCAAAATAAGCGATGCCAGGGCTTGCACCAGGCTGGAGCAGTAGATGGGAGAAAAGAGAAGAAATCTGTGGATTTGTGGAGGACGCGTTTTGGAAGTAAACTCAAGAGAACCTGCTGTATGCGATCACTAATGGAGGGTGGGTAAGAGGAAAGACAAGAGCCGGTGACAGGTCCCCCGCCCGGCCCTGGCGATTGACTACAACTCCCAGCATCGCTCACTCAGGCCGCGGGAAGGGCAAAAAAAAAAGTTTGGGCCAAGCATTCCCGGAATGCGCTTCCTGCTGGCGCGGGGCGGGGGGCGGGCGGGGAGAAGCGGGGGGCGGCGCGGCCGGAGCCCGGGGCGCGCACTCAGCCCGGCCCGGGCCCCAGCATGGCCGAGCCGCTGCTCAGGAAGACCTTCTCCCGCCTTCGGGGCCGGGAGAAACTTCCCCGGAAAAAGTCGGACGCGAAGGAGCGCGGTGAGAGAGAGGGAGGTGGGGAAGAAGGGGCCCCGAACCCCGCCCGGCTTGGAAGAGGGTCCCAGGGCCCCAAAGAGGGACCGCTGAGGGGACAGGGGAAGCCCCGCGGAGCCCCCTGCGGGTCGGGGTTGGGGGCGGGGGCAGGCAATGGTCGTGGAAGTAACGGGCCGGGGGGAGAGGGGGCGCGGACCGTTATGTGCGCTTGACCAGGGATGCCAGCGCTGCGGGCTCCTCGGGAGGCCCGGGAGGGGGCCTCACCCCTGACAGGAAATGGGGCCGAGGCTGAGCGCCTGGAGAGTGGAGGGGAGGAGGAGCTGGGAGGCTGAGAAACTGGGGCTTAGTCAGGCCAGGCTGGCGACACCCTGTGCCCTAGAGACCAGGGATGGGAGATGGGGGCGTACACCCTGCAGAGGAGGGAGAGGCGGTGCGTCGATCGTGGGGGCCACCTCCCAATCCTCTCTTATCTATTAGCCCGTAACTGCAGCTACACCCACCTTAGGCAGCCGCAGGAAACTGCCCCTTATACAGATGGGGAAACTGAGGCACGGAGCAGTTTGGGTAATTTACCCAGTGCCAGTGAAGCGACTTAACAGCTCTGTGGACTACGCTACTAAATGAGAGCCCATAGAGACTCGGGGAGTGGAAGTATGAGATGACCAGAGGAGGGAGTCGGCATGAAGACCTTAAAGACATGGGAGCTGCGTGGGACAGGAAGTCCCGGAAAGGAAGGGGTTAAAGGAGGGAAGGCAGAGGACTTCATGGATCTGACCTCCCCCCAGCCATCTTCCCAGAGATTCCCAGGGTTCCCAGGGCAGAGAGAAGGGACAGGGGTGCCCACGCACAAACTCACACACAGGAAACAGCCTGGGATGTCTGGAGAGGAGGATGGAGCCGGGGCAGGGCAGGGGAGGAGGGGTCCGAAAGCAAAAACTGTTGGGGCCTGTCTGGGCTAAAACACAAGGTCAGCTCCAGGATGGGGGCAAAGTTTGGAAGGAAAGGCAGCAGGGTAGGGAGTGACATGCTGCGGGTAAAGAACCTGGCAGCCACACACTTGCTGTCACGCCCGATCTGGGCTTCTAAGCAAGCTAGCCGGCATCCACCATGGGCTGCGTGTGCCCGAGATACGAGTGCCTAGGAAGCACTCTCATGCTGACATCACAGTGAGGCTCAGATGGCAAGTGGTTTCCCTGAAGCCACCCACTGAGAAGGCACAAGGGCAGGGCTCCACGCATTAAAGAGAGGCATGGGGATGTAGAGTGGGGAATGCAGGGCCCAGGCCCAGAGAAACCCCTCTGGACCTCTGAGGCTGGAGGGCAGACGGACCGAGTCCTGTCTGGGACACTAGGGCAGGGAGTTGTGGGCAGGGAGCTGATGAGACTGCCAGCCTGCAGCCACCCATTCCAAATGAATGTGGGGACTGTCCAGGCTGAGTGCACTCCATGTCCCATAGGGGAAGAGCCATGGGCTGGGGCTGCTCTGGGGGCAGTGGGAAGCTGCAACTCACTCCCCTTGCTCTCTGCCAGGCCGACCAGCCCAGCGCCCAGAGCCCAGTCCCCTAGAGCCCCAGGCCCCAGAAGGACCCCAGGCTGGAGCGGAGGGACCCCCCAGCCCTGAGGCATCTCGGAGCCCGGCTCACGGTGCCTACCTGCAGAGCCTGGAGCCCAGCAGCCGCCGCTGGGTGCTGGGCGGGGCCAAACCACCAGAGGAGGCCACTCTGGGGCCAGGGGGGCCTGGCAGTGGGGAACCTGCCGGTGAGATCTGGTACAACCCCATCCCAGAGGAGGACCCCAGACTCCCAGCACCGGAGCTCCCAGGCCCACAGCCAGGCTCAGCGGAGGCAGACAGCCTGGCCTCTCCAGGTAAGCACAAGCTTCCCACCCTGGGGCCTGTAAGGTAACACAAGCATAATCACCCCCATCCCAAGTCCAGAATTCTGGACCCTGAGGTCTGCTGTCCCCACAGGCGCAGCCCCTGCCAGCCCACCGACCAAAGCCTCCCGCACCAAGTCCCCCGGCCCGGCCAGGCGCCTCTCAATGAAGATGAAGAAGCTGCCTGAGCTGCGGCGCCGTCTCAGTCT
>SJXQ01000082.1:360796-371081 GCA_006408695.1 Aepyceros melampus | reverse complement strand
CCGAGAGCGCGAGCGGGCTGCCCCCGAGGGCTCGGTCATCAGTCGTTACCACCTGGACAGCAGCGTGGGGACCCCAGGGCGGACAGCAGTAGCTGAGGGCGCGCGTGGCCCGAGGGCGGGTTACCTCAGTGACGGCGACTCTCCCGAGCGCCCCGCGGGGCCCCCGTCGCCCACTGCCTTCCGCCCCTATGAGGTGGGCCCCTCCGCCCGGCCGCCCCCGGCTGCGCTCTGGGGCCGCCTCAGCCTGCACCTGTACGGGCTGGGGGGGCTGCGGCCGGCGCCTGGGGCCACTCCGCGAGACCTCTGCTGCCTGCTGCAGGTGGATGGGGTGGCCCGGGCCCGAACCGGGCCGCTGCGTGGGGGGCCAGACTTCCTGCGGCTGGACCACACCTTTCACCTGGAACTCGAGGCAGCCCGGCTGCTGCGGGCCCTGGTGCTGGCCTGGGACCCCGGTGTCCGGCGGCACCGGCCCTGCGCCCAGGGCACTGTGCTGCTGCCCACGGTTTTCCGAGGTAGGATGCATGGTCTCCGAGGGGGCAGGGAGGGCACAGGACTCGGCTCCCAGCTCCTTCCTTCCTCTAGAGTGCCCAGGGTGGGGACGTAGCTTGGCCTAGGGGATGGCACAGGAGGTGATGGGGTCAGACCCCACTCAGGAAGTCCCCCTTGTGTCTTTAGGGTGCCAGGCCCAGCAGCTGGCTGTGCGCCTGGAGCCCCAAGGGCTGCTGTATGCCAAGCTGACCCTGTCGGAGCAACAAGAGTCACCCGGCACAGCTGAGCCCCGAGTCTTCGGGCTGCCCTTGCCCCTGCTGGTGGAGCGTGAGCACTCCCCTGGCCAGGTGCCTCTCATTATTCAGAAGTGTGTTGGGCAGATCGAGCGCCGAGGGCTGCGGGTAAGTCCCTCACCCCACCCTAGCTAGCCCCCAGACATCACAACCACTCCCCAGAACACCCAGGTTATGGAGGCCAGGCTTCCCCCTACCCCAACTGGGGAACTCTTAGCTCCAATCCCAGCCTAGACAAGGGCGGAACTCTCTACACACCCCCAGATCCTAGCATCTTACCCAGAACTCAAGAGTCCTCTGTTAATTCGATAATGTAGGATCCCAGCCCTTTTGGAGCTCAGAGTCTGGTGGGGTGAAAGACATGACTAATAAATCACATATATGAAACTGGCTGGGATAAGAGTGAAGAAGCTGGGACAGTTTAAAGCAGGACAGGACGTGCTGGTTGGGGTAGTCAGGGAAGGCTTTCCAGAGGAGGTGACAAGTAAGCTGAAAAGGAGTCAAGGTTTCCTGAGTCAGAGGAGGTAGGTGCCAGGACAAGTAATTTTGAGGGTTTACAGGGCTGGGTTGTCCAAGCAGCCAGATGGGGTCCCCCATGACAGGTGTCAGAAGAACAGAAAGCAGCCAGTGAAGTTTCAGCCAGCCCCCAACCTCTCAGCCCATTGCCACCTGGATCCAGGTCTCCGGCCATAGAGCCCACGTCAGTCTGTACTCTGACAAAAAAGACACCTCTCTGCTCCTACCTCCAGGTAGTGGGGCTGTACCGTCTATGCGGCTCAGCAGCCGTGAAGAAAGAGCTTCGTGATGCCTTTGAGCGAGACAGTGCAGCTGTCTGCCTCTCTGAGGACCTGTACCCTGATATCAATGTCATCACCGGTCAGCTTGCCCCTTTGCTCTCCTGCCTGCTCCCCAGTCAACCCTCAACTCAAGGCAGTCCCTGTGGTCCCTCTGGGACTTCATCCCTTCTGTTGGCCTTGTTTTTACCTTCCTGAACCTGTCCTCCTCCTCTTTCCCCACTCCCAGCCCCCACTGAAGTTCCAGCCTCAGAACCCAGGGGTGCCCTAACCAGTGTGGGCCCTATATCCACAGGCATCCTCAAGGATTATCTTCGGGAGCTGCCTACCCCGCTCATCACCCAGCCCCTCTATCAGGTGGTGCTGGAGGCCATGGCCCGAGGGCCCCCAAGCAGGGCTCCAACCAGCACTGAGGGCACCCGTGAGCTCCTCAGCTGCCTGCCAGATGTGGAGAGGGTGAGTTGGGCCTGGAGATGGGGAGAGTGGGCAGGACAGGGAGTGAACTGACATCAGCAGAATGTTCCTCCCATGCCTGGGCTGGTGATGGCCACGAATGTGTGGCACCATCACACCCCTAGTGCTGTTAGTATCCCCACTTTATAGATAATGGAAGCCAAGGCCCAGGGCAGTTGAGTGAGTTGCCTCAGGTTTCACAGGCAGGATGTATCGAAATTAACAGACTCTGAACAGAGGTCTGTCAACCTACCATAAGGGAGGTTCCTGGCTGTGGGATCCTGCCTCTGTGCCTCAATATCCTCATCTGTAAAATGGGATTACTACCAGCCCTGCCTAACACACAGAGGAGAAGGTTCAAGCCCAAGTTCTGCCATTTCAAAGTTGTTACCTTTGGCCTCAGTCTTCCCTCCAGCAAAATGGGAGCGTAATACTAATAGCTAAGTTCTAGCAGGATCGTCTCCCGGCTATGAGACTCTGAATCTCAGTTTCCCCATTCTGAACCGCCTTAGTCTCCCTCGAGCGCGACAGGGGACCGACTTTGCCCACCGCGTACTCTCCCAACCCTCTTCTCTCAGGCTACGTTGACGCTTCTCCTGGACCACCTGCGCCTCGTCTCCTCCTTCCACGCCCACAACCGCATGACTCCGCAGAACCTGGCCGTTTGCTTCGGTCCCGTGCTGCTGCCAGCGCGCCAGGCACCCTCCAGGCCCCGCATCCGCGGCTCTGGCCCGGGTCTCTCAAACGCGGTGGACTTCAAGCGCCATATCGAGGTGCTGCACTACCTGCTGCAAGCCTGGCCAGGTGAGCTGGCCCCCGACCCCGCGCCGCGGAAACGAGCCGGGAATCCCAGGCGATGCTTTCTCTGGCGGCCAGGGTCTCGAGCTTCAGGCGAGACACGCCCCCTCGTCAGAGTGAAAACCAGTACCTAGTCGCCTGAGCAACCAGTACTAGCTCAGCCAGTGAAATCCCGATCCGGTCGAAGGCCTTGCCTTTCGACAGGCCAATCAAGGGCGTGATTACCTAAACAGCCAATCAGGGCCTAGGTGCCGCCGCTGGGCGTGACATCACCCAAGCCCTCCCTCTCCCACTACAGATCCGCGCAGGCCCCCCGAGCCTCCGGAGCTCGTCCCGTACCTGCGGCCCAAACGACAGCCGTCGCTGCACTTGCCGCTAGCGAGCCCCGAAGTGGTGACTCGGCCCCGCGGCCGGGGCGGTCCCGAAAGCCCCCCGAGCAACCGCTACGCGGGTGACTGGAGCGTTTGCGGGCGGGACTTCCTGCCCTGTGGGCGGGACTTCCTCTCCGGGCCAGACTACGACCACGTGACGGGCAGCGACAGTGAAGATGAGGACGAGGAGGCTGTCGAGCCGACTGGCGCCACCGATTTCGAAGACGACTTCGAGGCGCCCTTCAACCCGCACCTGAACCTCAAAGACTTTGATGCCCTCATCCTGGACCTGGAGAGAGAGCTCTCCAAGCAGATCAACGTGTGTCTCTGAGCCGGGCGGGGCTGGACCCCAATTACTAAGGCCAGGCTCCTGGTTGCTAAGGCAGTGCCCTAACGACCTAGGGAGGACCAGACCTGTAGCTCAGGCCTAACTCCTGGTTACTGGGGAATTACCTAGCGACCAGCCAATCCTTTGCTGAGAATCATTCCCCATTTCCAGTACTCAGACACTGGTTGTGACGGCCGGGGATGGGGGACTTTAGGGACCAGCTGTTGTGGCCATCTTTTCTTGAGTACCAAGGGCTTCTCTCCTGGCTGCCGAAAGGCAGTTCTGCTTGCAGGGCCGGCATCTTTTGCTTCCCCTTAGCCAGGGAAACACCAGTTACTGTGAGCATCATCCTGAGATGGTGAGACACCCTCCCAGTCAGTCCTTGCTGCTGCCAACCAAATCAGTATTAGCTTTGAGCACTGCACTCTGCTTCTCCCTCAATGGGCCCAAGGACTATGAAGAAGTGCTATCTGAGGCAGGGTGTGGGGTGAGCCCCTCTCCTGGGCTCTGGATAGATAGGAACAGCCTGGGGCTTATAGGAAAACAACTGGTTTCACTACCCTCTTTCCAGGGAAAACATAATAGCCTCAAACCAGCAAAAGTAGATAGCAAGAGTCTGGCCCTTCCCCTCCCCAATTCTTCCTCCCCATTCCTGAAGAAATTAAGCACTTGTAAGACCTCCCTTTTGGAGGGGCCCCACCTGAAGTGTCAGGCTGGGGGCACTTTGGTACGGAACATATTTATTGCCTCCCTGCGTGTGTGCCTGTGTGTGAGGAGTAATGTGTATGGACGTGTCTAGAGTGGGTATGTGGGGGTCTTTCAGGGACCACAGAGGGGGTGGGGGGAAGAGTTTGCAGTGCCCAGGCACCCTGAAATCCCCAGTAATGGTGCCTCAGTGAGCCCCCGAGTTCCAGTGGGAGAGTAGGGTCCCCTCCTGTCTCCCCCCTCTTTCCCTCACTTCCATCTTTGTGGACAATAAATCAATATGCACAGGTTCTGGGATGAGTACTTGGGCCCCCATGGACCAGATGTGGTTTATTCAGTGTGTGAGACAGGAAGCTGCAGTACTTTGGCCACCTGATGCAAAAGAACCAATTCATTGGAAAAGATCCTGATGCTGGGAAAGACCAAAGGCAAAAGGAGAAGGAGGCAGCAGAGGATGAGATGGTTAGATAGCATCACTGACTTAATGGACATGAATTTGAGCAAACTCTGGGAGATAGTGGAAGGATGGAGGAGCTTGGCATGCTGCAGTCCATGAAGTCGCGAAGAGATGGACATGACTTAGCGACTGAACAAATGAGGAGGGGAGAAAGGACACAGTTGAGTTCACAAATAGGCCCAAGGACTCCCCATGGCTGTCAGAGCCCCTCTTAGCTCTGACTCCGTCCAGCCCCTCCCTGTCCTCAGGGAAGATTGCAGGGTCACTGGGCCTCATGGCTTAGGCCCAGGGCAGGCAAGGATAAAACTCCAAGCCAGCTAGGCACAGTCCAGGGGTGGGAAGAGAGCCAAAAGCACTGACCCATGAGGCCCTACATGGAGATGGAGCCATCCCGGAAGTCTGTCCTCCCGATGAGGATGTTGACACAACTGGGTGGCCATCTTGGCACCGCTGCTGGGCGTCACGCAGCACCCTGACCACCTGATCCTCATTCTCGCGTGAGAGCAGCAAGCCCTGGGCTCCCAGTCCCTGGACTGCCTTGTGATAATCTAAAATGGAAGGGCAAGTCAAAATGGTGGCAGAAACCCAGCCCCCCGTGCAGGTAGCCCAGGAGAATACACGTACAGCTGACCCTGAAATGGCGTTCCCCCTCCCCGCCTGTCCAGGCCCCTCTCACCAGTGTAAGCCAGGCCACAGGCCACATTGCTGCCTAAAGAGGGCACCTGCTCCCTGGAAATCTGGGTCCAGCCAGCATCATTTCCTATCAAGGCCATCACTGGGATCTGCAGGGAGGGAGAGGAGGAGGCCAGGCCAAGGCCTTCAGTCCCAAGGCTTGGGCAGCGGCAGGTGAAAGGCAAGGACAGGACCTCTGCCAGATAAGGAGCTCCCCCAACCCAGCCCACCCCTGAGGATAGTTCCCAGAACCCCAGGCTCTGAGCTTCCCTTGGGTCAGCCCGCCCAGTCACCTTGTGTCTGACGAAGGTATCAAATTCGATGAGGCTATAGCCAAACGCTCCATCCCCAAACAGGCACCAGACCTGAGGTGGGTACCAAGGATGGTTGGGCTGGCTTACGGCCCAGAAAGCAGCAAGCCTCCTGCACCCAGCACGCTCTGACTCACCTCAGCATCCGGCCGACACAGTTTGGCCCCAAGTGCAAATCCGGCACCAACCCCCAGAGTCCCGAAGGCCCCTAGGAGAACCAAGAGCAGGTGTAAAGAGGCCCAGAGGAGTGCAGGCTGCCCCAGGTATAGATCTGCCCTTACCAGGATCAAGCCAACGCAAGGGCCCACGGGGCTTCACCAGGTAGGCAGCTGTGCCCACAAAGTCCCCGCCATCGACCACCAGGATGGAGTTGTCAGGCAGAGTGTCCTCCACCAGCTGCAGGACCCGCACCGGGTTAAGATGCTGGGCTACGGGCATCAGCGCCTTCTCCCTGTGACAGAGCAGGCAGGTCAGCAGAACCAGTAGCCTGGCCCACTAGGAACCCATGACCCACCAAGTCTACTCTACCCAGCCCCCACCGAAAGGTCTGCTCCTTCTGCTGGTCAGCTTGCCGAAGCTCCTCTGCCCAGTCTGAGGCCCACATCTGACCCCGGAGGCCCTCCACCAGCTTCACCACGAAGGAGCCCACATCTCCTGGGGAAGGAAAGGGGCACAGCTGTGGGGAGAAGGCCACCTCCCACCCTTTGAGCACCAGAGGCCCAAAGGCAGCAGGAAGCCAACAGGCATCTGAAGCAAAGAAGCAGGCAGCTGGGGAGGTGGGGGCAGAGATGGCCTAAGGCAAAATGGGTGAAACACCCCAGAGCCTGCCAGAACCAGGGTTAGGCAACAGGGGTGAGAGGGAGAGCACAGCCAAAGTGAGTTAGCAGGGCTTCCCTGGGGCCTCAGTGGTAAAGAATCCGTCTATCAATGCAGGAGACACAGGTTCGATCCCTGGTCCAGGAAGATCTCCCATGCCACTGAGCAAGCAAGCTCAGGCACCACAACTATCGAGCCTGTGCTCTAGAGCCCAGGAGCGGAACCCTAGAGCCTGTACTCCATATCAAGAGAAGCCACTGCAATGAGAAGCCTGCACACTGAAACTAAGGAGTAGCCCCTACTGGCCACAACTAGAGAAGAGCCCATGAGGCAGTGAAGACCCAGTGCAGCCAAAAATAAAAAAATTACAAAGTGAGTTAGAAACTCACATCTGCCTCTGTCTCCTGCCTCCCCTTTCACCCCCTGGGTCACACAGACCTGCCGATTCTGCCTCTGAAACATGTCTCTAAAAACACCTCTATTGTCCAAGCATATCTCGACAACCCAGGCACACAGAGTATTGGAGAGCGACCAAATTAGCCAATGATGATGTACCTTTCATCAGCTCCATCTCAGAAATGATCACACAGAGGCTCAGCGAAGCCGAGTTTCTCCTCCCTGCCCATCCCAACTCCAGGCCTCATGGTTGCTGTCCTGGCCTTAACAGCCCCTTGCCTCTACGTGGTTCTCTCCAACTTGCTGCCTATCAGCTGCTCCAGTGGGTCTTCCCACATGTTGAATGCACATGGTGCCATTTCTTTGCCTGACACAAGTTCCCTCTCACGTACACTGCGGGGTAGAGTCAACGTCCTTGGAACGATGGGCAAAGCAGGACACGGAAAGGCTGTGAAAGAGGGCTGAACAGGGGTAGAAGAGCCACGACAGAAAAACTGAGAGACCCCAGGTCTCTCTCTCTTTTTTTTTTTTTCCTGCTAAATCCCTCAGGTTTATCGGAGACCAGGCCTCTCTCTGGATCCACAACCACGGCCTGCCCAAAATCAAGCCTGAGAACGCGCCTGGGATGCATCACACCCCCCCACATTCCGTAAGAGTTGGTTGTGAAAACGGCCACAATGAGGATGGTCACTGCGACCCCCAGCACCTCATTTTGGTTTTGGCCAAGTCCTCACACTGAGCTAGAGAGGGAAATAGTCAATCTGCAGGAACCTGGCTTTAGGGAGGAGAGACTGTCACTAGCAGGAAGGTGGTAGCTGGGCAGAAGCTTCGCCTTGTGGCCTCCAGCCATCACTCCCACTGTAGGCGCTGTGTGTGCAGGGCCCGATGGTAGGCCCAGCTGGCCCCTACCAGGGCCCAGCGACAGATGTCCTCCTTCGGCGGCAGCAGCAGCAGTCTGTCCTCCTCCAGCCGGCTCAGAAGACCTGCAGCACCCAGCATCACACCCCCCCACATTCCGTAAGAGTTGGTTGTGAAAACGGCCACAATGAGGATGGTCACTGCGACCCCCAGCACCACTGCCTGACCAGCCACAGAGCGGCCCTCAGCACCAAGGCAGTCACCAGCCACTGCCAGCACCATGCCTCCTCCCAGAAGCAGGTTGGCAGAGGAGCAGTCCCCATTCACCCAGTGGAAATCGAATGCCAAAAGGGGCAGGCCAATGACAGTGGCCACCCAGGCTCCAGCTAGACAGTCTTCATCCGTGCCCAGGCCTGAAGCCAGCAGGTGGCGGCGGCAGGGCCTGGAGCAAGAAACCAGCAGCGGCCCCTCGATTTGCCTGGGCAGTGCTCAAGGCTGCATGTAGAGACACTGCTCCCAGCGCCAGGCCCTAAGGGCAGTGGGCAACATGGGAGAGTAGTCAGGACACGTTATCACATGCACATTCCCGGGCCTTCCCCCCGGTACACATGCTGTGTGTGCACGTGCGTGTGTGCCTGTGTGCTCAGTCAGGTCTGAGTCTTCGTGACCTCATGGACTGTAGCCCGAGAGGCTCCTCTGTCCATGGGATCTCCCAGGCACAAATACTGGAGTGGGGTACCATTTCTTTCTCCAGGGGATCTTCTCAACCCAGGGATCGAACCCGCATCTCTTGCATCTCCTGCACTGGCAAGAGGATTCATCACTAGCGCCATCTGGGAAGCTCTGGTTTACAGTAAACAATTTTAGAGGCGGTAACAATGACCTACGAAGGGGAATGACCATTTTATGCACAATAAAAAGTTCTAAAAAAAACCCTACCCTTAAGTTCATCCAGAAGCACCTACCAGTCGAAGGGACAAATATGCATCTCCAGCCAACTGCGTGCCCCCTGGGGCAGGATCCAGGCCTCGGTCACCAGCACCCAGCTCAAGCCAGCTGTCAGCAGAGGCCAGAAAAAACCGACACATACAAAAGGAGGGGCTCACCCTGCACAGCCTCTTGGGGCTTCCAGAAAATGTCTGAGTTGATCAGCATCTCCTTCCGGTCACGGTTGACAACAATGATTTTGCTGCTGCGGCTGAGGACACGCCCATAGGACAGGCGGAAGTCACACACTGTTCCTAGGGAAAGGGGGCGGGTCTCAGCAGACCGAGGGCCAGCTTCCTGGGGGGGTGCCCACCATCTTACTCGACCCACTGTGGTTCCCTGAATGCAGGAAGGTCCCCATCCTTCACCTCTCCCTGTGCCAGTGCCACCTGCAATAAGACTCTGCAGGTCCCCATTCCTGGAACCTAGACTGGCCCCCAGACCTACAGTGCTCTGGCCTATAAGAAGGTGAAAGTCATGGCGTGTGTTCCTGAAGCCAGACCTCCAGCAGCCTTGCGGCTTCCACCCTTCTCTCTGATATAACCTTGTTCCCCCAGCCCTGCACCAAGTGAACAAGGCCAGGCTACCTGGCTGGCTGATGAGAAACATGGAGGAGGACGTAGGGGGAGAGAGAGGACTCAGTTACCCCAACCGAGGCCATGCTAGCCCAGTCCTGCAGCCAGTTAGGCCCCAAGTACACAAGCCAGCCCAACCACGGCCTTCCTGCCTCCCTGACTGCAGACTCAGGGACGAGCCCTGCCAAAATGAGAAAAAAACTGTCACTAACTCATAGGTGGGTCTTGAGAAATAATAAGCCATTGTAAGCCACTGTGTTTAGGGTGGTTGTTATACAACAGTAGCTGATAAAACTATTATGTGCCTAGCAGGATTCGGAGCACTCTATGTAAGAAGATATGTGTATGGGCTGTGTCAATGCTATATAATGTAAATATATGCAAGTGCTGTATACACAGCCCCACAGGTGCCCGCTCTCTGTGCATGCCCTTCTATGTAAAGCTGGATCCCAGACACGACTGCCACCTGGTGAGAAATTAGGGGTGAGAGGTAGGAGGGTGGGTGATTATGAGACTAGGTGCCAGCCAGTACCCAACTAGGGGGGCAAGCTCACACAGGCAGGGAGGTACCTAGAGGGAGGGGAAAGGGAGGGAGGGTAGGAGGACCAGGCCCACCTGCCAGGACGACCACATCTGCCTTCTTCAGGGCGGCCCTGCGGTTCTGCCGGAAGTGGAGGGGGTGGTTGCGGCCCAGCAGTCCCCGTGCCATCCCCGCCAGGAAGCAAGGGATGCCCAGGGTCTCCACGGCAACCCTGGGGATCCAAACAGAACAGAAATGAGTGTGGCCAGGGCCTGCCCCTCCTCCCAGGGCACCAGGGGACCAGGCATGTGACCGGAACAATAAGGGCAGGCCAGAGGCTTCTCACCGAAGCTTATCTGCGGATGTCGGAGGCAGCAGGGCCTGGCTCCCAATTAGCATAGGGGCCTTTTGGCCCGACTCAAGATCTCCACACATCGCTGAACCTGGGGCAAGAGGTGGGGG
>SJXQ01000082.1:252953-356489 GCA_006408695.1 Aepyceros melampus | reverse complement strand
AGACAGCGCCAGGACAGGGCACCTGCAGCAGGGTGCTGGCAGCCCCACCCAGGAGCAGGACTGGGGACTGGGCTATCTGGGCATTCTTCACCGCAGTCACTGTGTTGGTGAGGCCAGGGCCTGCCGTCACTGCTGCCACGCCCACCGTCCCTGGAACACAAACCCTGTCTCAGCTGGGTCCACCCTCCTGGTCACGTTCCTCCCCGCTCAAAATAAAAACCCTGCCCCCTCAAAGACATCTCAGTCTCACCAGCCCCCAGCCCTCCCCATTCTGCCCTCACCGGTCAGGCGGGCTACAGCATCAGCGGCAAAGACAGCTGTGACTTCGTGGCGGGTGTCCACCACGCGGATGCCCAACTTCTCACAGGCCACCAGCAGAGGTGAAATGTGCCCGCCAACCAGCGTGAAAAGGAAGCGCACACCGTGGGCTTTCAGCACGGCTGCCACATTCTCCCCACCATGCCGGATGCTTGCCGTGTCCACCTGGGCCGGGAGAGGGGAGCAGTGAGGTTGTCAGGGACCAAGGTGCAGGCACCAGGGCAGGTGGGCAGAGGAATTACACCCCTCCCCCAGGAAGAGGGGAGGGGCAAGGTGGGAAGGCAGGGGAAGCTTGGTGTTGTCACTAGGTCGTGTCTGACTCTTTTGCGACCCGCATGGATTATAGCCCGCCAGGTTCCTCTCTCCATGGAATTTCCCAGGCAGTAAACACTGGAATGGGTTACCTTCTTCTTCCAGGGGATCTTCCCAACCCAGGCATTGAACCCACGTCTGCCGCATTGGCAGGCAAGATTCTTTACCACTGAGCCACACCAGGTATCTTATCAGAGCCTCCCGACAATATAGCCTTTTACAACCACAAAGACCAAGACTCCTGAGCAAAATTCAAAGTCCCATAGAATCAGTGCTCTCAAGGCACCTGTGGCACAAACAGGAAGAGAAATTAGGGAAGGTGGATCCACAGAACCCAAGGGAGCTTGGCCAGAAGCCACAGCTGGGACTCCAGAACGGCCTGCCCTCCAGTACAGGGCCCCACAACAGGAGACTGCTGACTCGTCTCATAGGCCCCCTCCCACCCACTGGACCAGGCCCCACTCACAGGCTGCCAACCACCAAGTTGCCTAGCACGGGAGCAGCCTGTGGCAAAGACCATGCTGGGGCTTCCCAGCCCCAGCTTCCACACAGCCCCGCACACCAGAGGCCTTTGTCTCTGTTGTTGTGGTTGTTCAGTCACTCAGTCATGTCGGACTCTTTGCAACCCCACGGACTGCAGCCTGCCAAGCTCCTCTGTCCACGGGACCTCCCAGGCAAGAATACTGGAGTGGGTGGCCATTTCCTTCTCCAGGGGATCTTCCCAGCCTAAGGATCAAATCCACATCTCCTGCACGAGCAAGCAGGTTCCTTACCATTGCACCACCTAGGAAGCCCAGCCTTTGTCTTAAATCTTTACAAGTCCACAAGGCTAGTGGCACTGCTCCAGGTTAGGAGGGAGACTTCCCTGGTGGTCTGGTGGTTAAGACTTCGTCTTCCAATGCAGAGGGTGTGGGTTTGATCCCTGGGCAGGGAGCTAAGATCCCACATTCCTGGTAGCCAAAAATCCAAAACATAAAACAGAAGCAACACTGTAACAAATTCAGTAAAGACTTTAAAAAAAAAAGACAGGGAAAGGGTCTGGGAAAGGGTGAATTTCTGAGAGCAGCCAAGTAGTTCAGAGCCAGGTCTGTGGGGTCACTTCTTTCCCAAACAGGTCACCTAAGACAAGTTATCACACACCCTCTCTGAGCCTCGGTTTCCGCTTGTGTAAAATGAAGACAAAATGTTGGGTACTTGGGAAAATCGCTCTAAAGCGTTGAACAGAACAGACAGCTACCCTCACAAAACTGTCAAGGCCAGCCACATCCTCTGGGGCCTGCCCTCAGCACTCTGACTCCACCGTGTTAGGGAGCACCGCTCTGTGAAAAGGACTGGGAACCTTTAAGGAAGGGGGTAGGCGGGGTGTGGAGTGCCGGGCAGCTGTAGTTTCCCTGTGGCCTTTTCCTAGAGGCAAGTCCAGGGTCACGGAAGCAGTTCCACAATAGCAACCGGATCCTAGAATTTCCCGACCAGTCAGTCGCTCTGCATTTATCGGAACCTCACTCTCCCCACCTGTGAAATGGGTTAACTGGAAAGGGTGCTAACGGAAGTCCACTCCTCTGACTGCCCCCGCCTGCCACCCCTGTATGCCCCCGAACCTTGTGCATCAACTGATAGAAGAGCCCCAGGCGGTGAGCGGCGCCCAGCAAGGCGGCCACTAGCGTCCCGAAGGCCAGGAGCAGGAAAGAGGAGAAGAAGCCCCAAGCTGGGGCAGCAGTCGCCGCGGTCTCCATGAGCTGACACCTAAGGAAGAAAGGGCAGTGCTAGAACTTGGACGCGACAATTAAATTATCCCGCAGGCACACCCTCTCTCCCCGCCCAGATCTCGGCCACGCCCCTTGTCTCGCGCACCTACGCGATCGCGCCTCTTACACCTCCAGGCTCCTAACCAGGCCACGCCCCTTGCAACGCTAGCCCAACCCCCCGCCCCTTACCCCGGCCAACTAAATGAGGCCACCACAAGCAAACGCGGCGACAACGCTTCCAACTATTTCCCACTTACCAGCTTCTCAATGGGTCGGCGGGAAGCCCCGCCTCTCTTTGATATCAAGGACCCGAATCTTCGTCCCAGTAGTGGGCCCACCCCACGACTACACCTCCAAGTCAGCGTGCATGACCCTCTCCTGAAGCCGGACCCCTCCCCTCCAGCGAGCGCCTGGACTCCGATCTGACTCCCGAATCCAGGCCGTGAGTCAAGGTCAGGTCGTACCAGGATGCTCCTCCTACCCCCGTGGAACTTTAACCTTCATCCATAGGAAATGGCGCTGGCGCCAGAGGAATTCGGCGCCCGGCGTGTCACGTGACCACGCGCACGACTTGAAAGAGTTGGGTCAAGTACCTGTGTCCTTGCCCCTTTGGGCCGCTTGGATCCGGGGCGCCCCTCCGCGCATGCGCGGAGCCCTGGCCACTCACCGGGACACAGGCCCCTCCTCTAAGGCTCTGTCTCTACTGGCCGCCTCTTGAACAGCCTCCGCCCTCCCTCGCTTTTCATTGGCTTGTGCTGCAAGCCTCACACACGCACACCCTTTTTTTTTTTTTTTTTTCCAAACAGGAAGCCACACCCCTCTACGACTTTCAGCAGCCTGGAGTCTCGCGGATCCGCCCTCCTCCGCTCTCCCCTTGGCCCCAAGTTGCTGGCCTGCAGATTCCCGGCAGTCCGAGCCCAAACTAATTTCCACAGCAGGCATGCTGTACGCCCCTTCACGTTGGCCCAGCGGACGATCACAGACCCCTTGCCCAGTGTCACCATCCGTGATCTCAGCCCGAAAAAACCCTGCCCCTCTGGCTCCAGACTCGGCCTCCCACCCCACCGCAGTTCTGCAAAGGCAGAGGCCTGCCCTCTCTCCCCTAGGCCCGCCTGCACTGTTTCCCTTACCCTCGTAGGCCCTGCCCACTTCCTGCAGGACTGGGGGTTTTCTGCTTCCGGTGAAGGAGAGGGAACACTACGAGTGGTCCCCGTTCCAGCCCGCGATTCGCCACATTTCAGCCTTCTGGAAAAGGATCTCCCCATCAGTAAAGTGAAGTTGCTCAGTCGTGTCCGACTCTTTGCTACCCCATGGACTGTAGCCTACAAGGCTTCTCTGTCCATCCCCATGGACTGTACCCTACAAGGCTTCTCTGTCCATACCCATGGACTGTAGCCTACAAGGCTTCTCTGTCGATGGAATTTTCCAGGCAAGAGTACTGGAGTGGGTTGCCATTTCCTTCTCCAGGGGATCTTCCCGATCCAGGGATCGAACCCAAGTCTCCCGCATTGCAGGCAGGCGCTTTACCATATGAGCCACAGAGGCCTGGCGTGCTGCGATTCATGGGGTCGCAAAGAGTCAGACACGACTGAGCGACTGAACTGAACTGAACTGATGCTTGGGTCACATTTTTTTTTATTTTAAGCTGATATTGCAGAATATTGATCAGAGTTCCCTGGCTGTACTGTAGGTCCTTGCTGCTTATCTATTTTAAATATAACAGCGTGTACATGTCAGTCTCTTGGATCACATTTGATTTTTGATTTTTGTTCTGGTTGATTCTTTTCTGGTTGTTTTCTCATTAGGCTGGTAAAAGATTTTTTAGTACTGAAAATAAAGGCCACTGAATCTGGAAACTTGTAGGAGGCAATCAGCAGAAACCTCCAGAATCTCAAAACCCATGAGCCATTCATCATGCCCCTTCCTGATCCCATTTTACAGATGGAGAAGTCTCTTTATTATGGGCAGAATACTTGGAACTAGCCACAAAGCTCCTTCTACCAATGTCCTAGTCAGCCTTCCACCTCAGTTTCGGCTCCTTCCAACTTTATAGTGGGCACGCAAAATTTGGCAAGATTATTTGAGATAATTACCTGAATTTACCTAAACTACATAAAAGGGTACAAAGTGAAATTCTTAATCTTCTTTGAGCTCATCAACAATCGAGTAAAGTGTTAGTATTTCCATATTGCCAGTTGGTTGCCGAAGGCTGTCTAGAGGGTATGTCTCTGTAAGAAGGTTTTTAATCTAGCTCTTCCAATTTCTAAGTTCAAAACATTTTGACCATTCTTTGCTAAGGCACTAAATACTGAAACTTGGTGTTCTGTTCATGAATGATGTTTCCTCCCAAGTTCACCAAGGACTAATGCCTCAAATTCCCAAGTATTAATCTTAGGATTTAGAAACAAAACATTAGAATTCTCAAAGTCATAAATTATTCTTCAAACATTTTCAACATTCTGTATGCTCTTTACTTTTTATTATGAATATACAAAACATGTTTGGTTATAAGTATGTGCAAGCTTGCGTGCTCAGTCACTAAGTTGTGTCAAACTCTTTAGCTCCCAGGCTCCTCTGTCCATGAATTTCCTAAGCAAAAATACTAGAGCAATTGCCATTTCCTGCTCCAGAGGATCTTCTGGACTCAGAGATTGAACTCATGTCTCCTGCATTAGCAGGTGGATTCTTACCACTGAGAAACCTGGAAAACCCTTCTTTATAAATACATTTATTATTAATTATTACTGTATTAATGTTCATTTTTAACAAATGATATATATTAAGTTTAATAGTACTGAAAAAGAACTATAGTCTGATAGCAAATGCACAAACACTGGAAAACACCAGAAAACATTATTGGGTGGAATTTAAATAATGTAACATTTAGATCTTCTAACAAGGTTAAGAGTAGTATACTAAATCATGTGTCAACATTATCAGTTTAAGAACTTATTTTGTCTCTAAAACCTGTTATTTCCAGAAACACCACTCATAGCAGTTGTATAAAACATTCCACGTGTTTTACTTACTATATTTATTTACAAGACAGACTCACTCTTAACAGCCCACAGGGCCATGAGCAAACACTTATGCCATGGTAACAGCTACAAGCAAAACTGATTAAACTGTGATCCCCACTATGTGCTCTTGTCCTGGTGCCAAAAATGCTGGCCTTAAACTTCCACTCCACATGTCACCATCTCCTGAGATTCTTTTGATTCAAGAATTTCTCTATGTTGTTTATTCAGTGTAATTGTCTTGCTGCTGCTGCTGCTGCTAAGTCACTTCAGTTTTTTCCGACTCTTAGTGACCCCATGGAGCCTACCAGGCTCCTCCATCCATGGGATTTTCCAGGCAAGAATACTGGAGTGGGGTGCCATTGCCTTCTCCGGTAATTGTCTTAGGAGATAATATTTTTCTTCCCAGTTTCCCAGATTGTGCTTTGGGTTTTAGAATTTATAAAAGAATACAAAGGTCAAAGAAATGCTGGGAAGAAATATCTAGGTGGAAATATCACCTAGGACAAGCAGCATCATGAGCATTTGAGTGGAACAGTTAGATCAAATTGTTTGTGTTCCAAGAAAAGAAGGGCAACAACTAAGTAAGGTTTTTAACAGCACTTCCTCCTTTTTGAAATAAAGAGCCTTTTAAATCTTATATTAGGTACTGAGTGTTCTACATGGATTTAAAATCCACTATCTTCCCAGGAAGAACTATTATTTAGGAGTTAATTGCTAGTTGCTTGTTTAGTCTTTCTGTGGCTGTCAGACTATTGCTGAGTGAGGGCCTCATAAACAAGAAGCTCCTAGCATGTCCTCTCCAGACCAAATGAACATGTGTTTCCCATTTAAACATTTCATTGCCCCAACTAAAAACAAATCAACTGTGTCTTTGGGATGTTAAGGGGAGAAGATTGGGATTTATTCCTGGACAAGCCTGAGGAAAACATTACCCTAATGGATGAAATATGTTTGTATAAAGACTTCTTAAAAGTGTTGAACTGGTCTTTCCCAACTCGATCTCCTCTTCCTTGAACAGAAAGAGAAAAGTCCATTGGTGTTATCCTAACTTTGTCCTTATGTGAGGAATAATGGATAAAGATGGCTTTGGTCTAGATAAGCTTCAGAAGGAATAGTTACTGCCTCTATAGATTATTCACACACCTTTGACAATGTGGTTTAGATGTCTTTCTCTCTTGGCCTTATACAGTATTAGAAAACCACTTCCTGTTTTCTAAAGCCAAATTCCTTCTTCAATTCAATTTTTTCCCAAAAAGGCGCTTGCTGATTTCTCAATGCTCGGTGTGGTCAGCAAGAAAATTAGGTCTGGAAAAAATATTTGACTTTCTGCATCAAAAATAATGGTCTCCTCAAGACTGCAAGCCCACTGTGGAGGAATTTTGGCTTATTCTGTGTTTTGTACCCTGATGGAGCACAGGAAATAGGAAAATAGATTATTTTCCTTGGCAAACCTAGGGCATGTTTGGTTTAGCAATTGAACAATTTTTAGAGTTCAAGCTGGCCAGGACAACATGAAGCAACTCTCAAAACTGTGCGCCAGGTTCCCAAGCATAATTAGGAAAATTCATCAACACTAATGATTTAATCTGAAGTCTATGTGATAGAACTGCCCAGCAAGCAAATATGTCAAAGGGTTGTTTCTTCTCTTTTTTGAGTTTAACTTTGCCACAAGAGGTTTGGAAACTCAACGAATTTGAGAGTTAGTGTATTGCACAGTGAAGCCAAAGAACGGCTAGCTAACCAGAAGCTGGCATCTTGCTGGCATTTTACTCATATTGGTGCCTAGCCATTCAAGCATTGAAAATATATCAGGATACTCTAAAAAGGGTATTTTAAAATTGTCCTCATAGATACCTAATTCAAAATTAGAATAAAATGTACAAGTCACTTTTCCTTCACTAAAACTGGTGAGCCTCCATCTGGAGAGAGTACAATGTGTAACTCTTCTTGATTTAGGCTTGCTTCTAGAACCAACCTGACTGTGTCTCAGCAGAGAAAATTTTAGCATCTAGGATCAGTCTGTGGTTTTACCTAAATTACCATCAAGCTCTTATATTCATAGGTTGACATCCATCTTTGAATTTTAGTTTTTAAAAGTAACACCCTAGGATTTCTCCATTATCCTTCTGTGATTTCCGTTCATGTGAAATGGAAGCACATTATCTCATATTGGAAAATCAGGTTCTGTTTGTGTTTGGTACCATGTTATTATCTTCCAATGATAGATTGTGTTTAAATTTCAGGAAACTTCCATGTGAACATAAGATATATTATTTACCAAGGGAAGTAAAAATGTAATTAAAAATAATTAGGATCATGATAACAGTTGTAATTGCTTGTTTGCAGACCCTAATCCTTAAGGCCTTCAAAACAATTCTGAATAAATAATATTCTCTGAAATTACAATGGGAATTTTTTTTGGTATGAATGCCCAGTTAATTGAATTAACCAGCATGTACCAAAAGTTTGTTCATTGCTTTGCAGCTCAAGTGATTAATTAATAACTATTTTTAGATTCCCCCTTCCTACAATTTAAACCTTTCTTCACAGGGTCATTCAAGGTACTTCTGTTTCTATTACTATTATAGATGCAATGTCAATAAAGATATGCTAACATTTTCTTAGATTTCTACAATCATACTATTTTTAATCTCCATTGAAGTATAATTTACATATAAATACATAGTTTATGAGTATGGCTTGATGAACTTTACCAAATGTGTGCCATCATGGAGGCATCACCCAGGTCAGGGTAGATCTTCCCATCCCTCAGGAAGATCTCTTGTAGCCTTTGTAGTCAGTCCTCCCAACCCCAGCCCAAGGCAACCCACTGAACTCCTGTTCCTATAGGTTAGATTTATCTTTTCTAGAATGTCATGTAATATATTCAAAATACATACTAATGAAAAAATCCTATTCAGTCAGTCAAAAGTTATATTGAACTGTACTATATCATTATCTATCTCAAAATTCCTTTTCTGTTGAAAAATGAGAAACTTATTCAAAAATTCTCTTGGACATTTTCAACTTTCTAGCTACCAGTCTGAGGATAAAGTCATCAGGTAGAGGATAATCCAGAGAGAAGGTGTGGGGCGGGAGGGGGGAGGTGGGGGTCGGGATTGGGAGTTCATGTACACTTGTGGCAGATTCATGTCATGTCAATGTATAGCAAAACGAATACAGTATTGTAAAGCAAAACAAACTAAAAATTAAAAATTAATTTAAAAAATTTTTTTAATTAAAAAAAAAAGTCATCAGGTAAAAAAGTATGTAAGGGCTGCTATAGTAAGTTTTAAATGTCTCCTACAAATCCTGCCAATTTAGCGTAAAGTACCTGACTAAATTCTATCCTCTTTTTTGTGGCCATACTCTCTTGTTTTTTGTTTTTTTGTTGTTTTTTTTTTCCTCAAAAAGCATACACTCTATAGTTTTCTGGGAAGCAAAGTCAAACAATACTTAATACATTTCATTAAGGGGCTTAAACTTATGAATGTTCAAACAGCTATTGCTTTAGAAAATCAATCTGGGATCATTTTTCTAAAGGATCCTTAATTAAGTTAGTGATATCAGGATATACAGCACATTTTCTAGAACAGATGGAAGGGCAAATTTCTACACCCTAAGATCCTGAGTTATGGCTTATAATGTCTAAAAGAATAAGAGTAATATCATTTTTCAGGAAACTCAGCATTCACAGTCTTATACAGACCAGAGGAGGCCAGAGCATAGACTTGTCAGAATATAAGCCTGAGATCATCAAACTTACTGTTATATAATATATTATTGCTGGGACCAATTCAATATAGTACATTCAATCACCTCCCTCAACTCCTATAGGCCAACATGAGTTTAGTTCTGGTATGTACCTGAACCCAGTACAGCAAAATAGGGACAAGAGTTAATTGCTCTGAAGTTTCCAGGAGCCAGACTATCAGGACCTTTGACTGGTTGTAGGGCTTATCTCCTATACCCATATAGGTATAATGCCTATTATCTCCTTTCCTTAAAACACTGAAGTACCTTCCTGAATCTACTCTTCTGGAATACTGAATGCTGTCTATGAACTTCGAACATGGCCTGTGGTGTATTCCCCATCATAGTTCTTTTGCTAATGATATTGCATTTAATTAATTTATGATAAAAAGATAGTTTATATAGAATGCTGCCTACATGGGGCTTCCCTGATGGCTCAGATGGTAAAGAATCTGCTTGCAATGCAAGAGACCTGGCTTCGATCCCTGGATTGGAAAGATCCCCTGGAGGAGGAAATGGCAATCCACTCCAGTTATTCTTGCCTGGAGAATTTCATGGACAGAGGAACCTGGTGGGCTATAGCCCATGGGATCCGCAAAGAGTCAGATACAACTGAGCAATGAACACTTTCACTTTCTTTCACTTACATGAGTTCTTTGATATTTAAAATTTATTTTATATGATCAATATGTATATAGACAAAGCTTATGAATTGTCTTGTTCAACTCTTCTATAAGCTTTCTAATTTTTAGTGTTTATCATCTAAGAGAAGTATGTTAAAATTTCCAATTTGTACTGTGAATTTCTAAATTTTATTTTGTAATTCTGTCAGTGTATGGATTATAAATTTTAAGACTGTCATTAAATATTGTTAAGTATTATTTAAAATTGTTATGGTTCATGTTGATTTTTTCTTTTTCACCATTATCGAATGATCTATCCTATCCTAAGAGTACTCTTGACTTTAAAGTCTATAATATTGTTGTTTAGTTGCTAAGTCATGTCCGACTCTTTTGTGACCACATGGAATGTAGTCCTCCGGGCTCCTTTATTCATGGAACTTCCCAGGCAAGACTACTGGAGTGAGTTGCCATTTCCTCTCCAAGAGATCTTCCCAATACAGGGATCAATCCCATATCACTTGCAATGGCAGGTGGATTTTTTATACCACTGAGCCGCCTGGGGAGCAGTCTATATTATCTGTCTAGAGACCAGTTTTCTTTGGCCTAGTATTCAACTGATTTACATTTTCTTCAAAATTCTACCGCTGTGTTTTGTGCATCTCTTGTCTACAACATATTTGCAGGATACTTTTAATCCCACCTGACCATCAGCAACTCATTTAGTGTTGGGGTGAGACGGAGACGGAATTTCATTCTCTGTGTGGGAGGACAGGGGCTGAGTTAGGGACCTGGTGAAAGAGGCAGCAGGGGCGGGTGGGACACAGTCCCTACTTCAGTTTTCTTAAAGCTTGAGGAAGGGACATTTTGTAATCTCTCTTAGGTATCTATGGTGGCTGCTTTTCTTCTCACTACACAAAAATAGTTAGCTTTAAGAAAACTGAAAACTCACCCAAAGACCAAAAGGGGAAGGTAAGGGGTCAGGAGGAATAGGGAGTGCTGTCCAGGCTGAGGGAAATTCTCCTTGGCCAACCAACACCAAACACTCCATCCTTGAGTATCAAGGGCGTTGCACAGTAAGAAACAGTAGGGAAAGGGGGTTGAAGTGAAATAACCTGAGGGCTTTGTCTTCACTCAAGAATCAGCTCTGCGGGGCTGGACTGTTTTGTTACGAAAGAGAAAAAATTCATCAAAACTTTTCTCCTTCACTATTCTGTAGAATTTGCAAGATGGTAGGGAAAAGAGGCTTGTAAACTTTGTTTCGTTTTTGTATCCAAAGGACAGGGAGGGAAAACAGCTTCATTTTAAGAGTAGCTAGGTAACAGAGAAGGCAGTGGCACCCTACTCCAGGACTCTTGCCTGAAAACTCCCCTGGATGGAGGAGCCTGGTAGGCTGCAGTCCATGGGGTCGCCAAGAGTCGGACACGACTGAGCGACTCACTTTCACTTTTCACTTTCATGCATTGGAGAAGGAAATGGCAACCCACTCCAGTGTTCTTGCCTGGAGAATCCCAGGGATGGATAGGGGAGCCTGGTAGGCTGCTGTCTGTGGGGTCGCACAGAGTCAGACACGACTGAAGCGACTTAGCAGCAGCAGCAGCAGCAGGCAACATGAAATTAAAAGACGCTTACTCCTTGGAGGAAAAGTTATAATCAACCTAAATAGCATATTAAAAAGCAGAGATGTTACTTTGCCAACAAAGATCTGTCTAGTCAAGGCAGTGGTTTTTCCAGTGGTCATGTATGGATGTGAGAGCTGGACTGTGAAGAAAGCTGAGCTCCGAAGAATTGATACTTTTGAATTGTGGTGTTGGAGAAGACTCTCGAGAGTCCCTTGGACTGCAAGGAGATCCAACCAGTCCATCCTAAAGGAAAACCAGTCCTGGGTGTTCATTGGAAGGACTGATGCTGAGGCTGAAACTTCAATACTTTGGCCACCTCATGTGAAGAGTTGGCTCATTGGAAAAGACCCTGATGCTGGGAGGGATTGGGGGCAGGAGGAGAAGGGGATGACAGAGGATGAGATGGCTGGATGGCATCACCGATTTGACACACATGAGTTTGTGTGAACTCCGGGAGTTGGTGATGGACCGGGAGGCCTGGCATGCTGCAGTTCATGGGATCGCAAAGAGTCAGACACGACTGAGTGAACTGAACTGAACTGAACTGAGGCAAAAGGAGGGGCTTCCCTGGTAGCTTAGATGGCAAAGAATCTGTCTGCAATGCAGGATACCCTGATTCAGTTCCTAGGTTAAGAAGTTGCCCTGGAGAAGGGACAAGCTACCCATTCCAGTATTCTTGGGCTTCCCTGGTGGCTCAGATTTAAAATATCCACCCGTAATGTGGGAGACCTAGGTTCGATTCCTGGGTTGGGACGATCCCCTGGAGGAGAGCATGGCAACTCACTCCAGTATTCTCGCCTGGAGGAGGAGACTGGAGGACAGAGGAGCCTGGCGGGCTACAGTCCATGAGTTCACAAAGAGTCAGACATGACTGAGCGACTAAGCACAGTACAGGCAACAGGAGAAACATCTTGCATATAATTCCTGGAAGAAGAGAGCAGTCACACACATTCTATATACTCCCTCTTTTCCTTTCCATGTTTTTCCTCCTCCTCTCATTGGTTGCTACATATCTGTTATCTTTTAATTCCTTCAGCTATGTGACTGCACAGAATCTGGGCCTTCTAACCTACAAACCAAGATTCTGTCTACTGTATCTGAGACACAGTAGAGATGTATCTGAGATGTCACTTGTAAGTATGAATAGAAAAGGAAATCTATTATGTGATTTAAGTAGTATGTTAATCCTTCCCATAGGATGCCTTGTTTAATCCCTCCATCATTCTGTGGGGTAGGTAATTGTGCTCATGCTCAGGTGCTCAGTTCAGTTCAGTTGCTCAGACGTGTCCGACTCTTTGCGACCCCCATGAATCGAAGCACACCAGGCCTCCCTGTCCATCACCAACTCCCGAAGTTCACTCAGACTCACATCCATCGAATCAGTGATGCCATCCAGCCATCTCATCCTCTGTCATCCCCTTCTCCTCCTGCCCCCAATCCCTCCCAGCATCAGAGTCTTTTCCAATGAGTGAACTCTTTGCATGAGGTGGCCAAAGTACTGGAGCTTCAGCTTCAGCATCATTCCTTCCAAAGAAATCCCAGGGCTGATCTCCTTCAGAATGGACTGCTCAGGTGCTCAGTCATATCCAACTCTTTGTGACCCCCTGGACTATATAGTCTGCCAGGTTCCTTTGTCCATGGAATTTTCCAGGCAAGAATACTGGCGTGGGTTGCCATTTCCTCCTCCAGGGGATCTTCCTGACCCAGGATCCAACCCATGTCTCTGTTTGGCAGGCAGATTTTTTACAACTGAGACACCAGGGAAGCCCACAGTGTAGGTATTACTTTACAAAAGAAGAAAAAAGGCTCATGGGGAATAAATGACCTGCCAAGATTACACCACAAATAAGAAAGCGGAGACTAGAAACAAGGTCCATGCTTTTTCCATTTAATCATATTATTCCCTATATTCCCCTCTGTAGATTTTTCCATCAATGTTTGGTATTCTGCCACAGGATTCCCATATCCCACACACATACTTCTCCTCTGCTTCCATCACATGCATCAAAACTATGTCCTATGCCTTTAAGATTATGCAGGAGTGATAATGGCTAATTATAACTTCAAGATATAGAAGTTATATCTTGAATATAGCTTCCATATATATATATTCCATGTATATGGAATATATTTATATATATATAATATGAATTGGATATATATATATATTTATTTACAGCCTATATACAGGATACCTATAGTGGTAAGAATACACAGAAGAACTGTACAAAAAAGATCTTCACGACCCAGATAATCATGATGGTGTGATCACTCATCTAGAGCCAAACATCCTGGAATGTGAAGTCAAGTGGGCCATAGAAAGCATCATTACCAACAAAGCTAGTGCAGGTGATGGAATTCCAGTGGAGCCATTTCAAATCCTGAAAGATGATGCTGTGAAAGTGCTGCACTCAATATGCCAGCAAATCTGGAAAACTCAGCAGTGGCCACAGGACTGGAAAAGGTCAGTTTTCATTCCAATCCCAAAGAAAGGCAATGCCAAAGAATGCACAAACTACCGCACAATTGCACTCATCTCACACGCTAGTAAAGTAATGCTCAAAATTCTCCAAGCCAGGCTTCAGCAACACCTGAACTGTAAAATTCCAGATGTTCAAGCTGGCTTTAGAAAAGGCAGAGGGACCAGAGATCAAACTGCCAACATCCGCTGGATCATGGAAAAAGCAAGAGAGTTCCAGAAAAACATCTATTTCTGCTTTATTGGCTATGTCAAAGCCTTTGACTTGAGGATCACAATAAACTGTGGAAAATTCTGAAAGAGATGGGAATACCAGACCACCTGACCTGCCTCTTGAGAAATCTGTATGCAGGTCAGGAAGCAACAGTTAGAACTGGACATGGAACAACAGACTGGTTCCAAAGAGGAAAAGGAGTCCGTCAAGGCTGTATATTGTCACCCTGCTTATTTAACTTCTATGCAGAGTACATCATAAGAAATGCTGGACTGGAAGAAACACAAGCTGGAATGAAGATTGCCAGGAGAAATATCAATAACCTCAGATATGCAGATGACACCACCCTTATGGCAGAAAGTGAAGAGGAGCTAAAAAGTCTCTTGATGAAAGTGAAAGAGGAGAGAAAAAAAGTTGGCTTAAAGCTCAACATTCAGAAAACGAAGATCATGGCATCTGGTCCCATCACTTCATGGGAAATAGATGGGAAAATAGTGGAAACAGTGTCAGACTTTATTTGTTTGGGCTCCAAAATCACTGCAGATGGTGATTGCAGCCATGAAATTAAAAGATGCTTATTCCTTGGAAGAAAAGTTATGACCAACCTAGATAGCATATTGAAAAGCAGAGACATTACTTTGCCGACTAAGGTCCGTCTAGTCAAGGCTATGGTTTTTCCTGTGGCCATGTATGGATACGAGAGTTGGACTGTGAAGAGGGCTGAGTGCCGAAGAATTGATGCTTTTGAACTGTGGTGTTGCAGAAGCTCTTGAGAGTCCCTTGGACTGCAAGGAGATCCAAATAGTACATTCTGAAGGAGATCAGCCCTGGGGTTTCTTTGGAAGGAATGACGCTGAAGCTGAAACTCCAGTACTTTGGCCACCTCATGTGAAGAGTTGACCCATTGGAAAAGACTGATGTTGGGAGGGATTGGGGGCAGGAGGAGAAGGGGACGACCAACGATGAGATGGCTGGATGGCATCACTGACTTGATGGACATGAGTCTGAGTGAACTCTGGGAGTTGGTGATGGACAGGGAGGCCTGGCGTGCTGCGATTCATGGGGTCGCAAAGATCGGACACGACTGAGTGACTGAGTTGAACTGATACAGCCCAGATAATGGGAGACTCCTGGAAACCCTTCCTGTGAAGGCAGAAATTTAGGTTTATGGGTAATCCAAGGGAAATATTCTTGGTATAAATCTTTAAGGGGCATTGCTTCTTCCATGTCTAGAAGCTTGATTGGGTGAGTTAAGTTATATGTAGAACTTTTTAAAGTCCTCTTGAAAATGTATTATAACATCCTTGCTCCCCACTTGGCTACAGCAAAGTCTGCTTGTTGTTGTTTAGTCACTAATTCGTGTCTGACTGGACTGTAGCCCATCATGGACAGTAGCCCACCAGGCTTTTCTGCTCATGGAATTTTCTGGGCAAGAATACTGAAGAAGCTTGCCATTTACTTCTCCAGGGGATCTTCCTGATGCAGGGATCAAACCCAAGTCTCTTGCATTGGCAGGTGGATTCTTTACCAGTGAGCTGCCAGGGATGCCCTAGAGCAAAGTCTAAGATCACACAAACACAGCCACCAACAGTCTCGCGTGACCCTCTGCTGAGGTTGTGAGATATACATGCCCATTCTTTTTTCCCATATTTAACACACTGTGAAATATCATAAGCACACAAAAGTACAGAGATCAGTATTTTGAACATATTCTGCTTACCACCCAGCTTTTGTCAAACTTTAGTGTTTAGTATTTATTTTCATCTCATATTTTTTAAGGAAATGAAATAGTTCAGATTTACTTGAAGCACCTAGTGTGCTTCTTCAGATTCTATCCCCTACCTCCTTACTCAGAAATTGCTTTTTTCAGAAATTAGTATTTTGAAGTTATTTTTCATTTCATTTTTTATTTATATGTATGTGTGTTTTACCACATACACATGTGTTTATAAACAATATATAATTTTATTATCTATTTTTAAACTTTATATAAATAGTGTCATATATCCCTACAATTTGCTTTTTTCTTCTCAAAGTGATGTTTCTGAGAGGTCTCCAACTAGAGGTGTTGTGTAGCCATTTCTCATTTATTCATTTTTATTTCTGAATAGTATTCCATTGTATGAATATATCACAGTTTGTTTATTCTCTCTTTGATGGACATCTCGTTTGTTTCCAATATTTTATTACTGCAAGCTGTGCTATGATGAACATTTCTATTCATGTCTTCCTGTGCACATATGTGAGTTTCTCTAGCTGTCCAGGATTTCTAGCCTTATTTTACCTCTGAGTAACTGTGTGTCACTAAGCAGATAAATATGTGACTTTAAGAAATAGTTTTCAGATGTCTTCAGTGTGTAGATGACCTGGCATTCATACTTTCAGGAATGCTGCCTTTTTAAAAACTAGAATAACATTTTGACATATTTTCCAAGAACTCTATGGCGTCTGGCACTAATTTATTGAAAGTGTTATTTAAAAAAAAAAAGAAGGAAAGTGTTATTTAGTCTATTTATTTACTACAACATTCAGTTAATTATGTATTATACAAAGGGCACAAGATGCTACAAAACCATATACTATAATATTCAAATGTCCACTATGGAAGAATGTGTGGTTATGTGTAACTCATAAGTCTATGAGTTACAAGGACCTTGAAATGCACATGATATTGAAGGAAGAAGGGAGAAGAAAGGAAAAGGAGGTTTTAGGTTGGGCTGAGTTGCAGTTAACAAATAGACTTTGTCATGTCATGGATTGACAGAATAGAACTTTATTTTCTCCACCATATAATACTCCAGAATGTTTCCAGGTCAGCAAGAGTTGCAACTTTTCTTCCTGAAGTCACATTTCCAGTCCCAGGTTTACTGTTGCTTTACCATCCTTAAAATGTGGCTCCCAGAGTTGATTGGATGCTGTCTTAGCACTCAGCCACAGGGAAGAAAGAGCAAGGGAAAACGTAGGTAGGAATTATGAGCCAGGATCAAAACTGTCAAATTCCACTGCTGCTCACATTCCATTGTTTGGAAGGTGTCACAAGACCACACCTACCTGCAAAGGATGCTGGGGAATGAAACCTATCCATGTGCCCAGAAAGAAGAGTAAATGGACTCTGTTGGATGCTAGTTGTCTCCAACAAGAATGAAGAAGGGAATTGGTACAGTTTTAATTGACGTATTTGCAGCAAGCATTTGTCAACGTCAGCAAGAAGCAAGTTAATACCAATTGAGATAGAAAACAATTGACAGTCAAAAGTGTTCTTTTCTCCTTCCTTAATCTGGAGAACCTATGTTATTTTTATCTGCCTACATTTCATTTCGTTCTCTCTTTCTTCTGGTAACAACAGGTTCCCAGTACTCAATCCAAGTTTTGGAGAGGATGCCCTGTGGCAAAAGAGATAAAGCTCCATGTTAGTCAGAGACCTCCCCCAACCCTCTCCCTAGAAAAGCACAGATGGAGGTAGTGGCTGACATGCAGATGGTTTATTTGGAAAATGGTCACAGGGAGCAGGATTGAGGAGCTGAGGGAATACAAGGATGAAAATGGAAAACCAATGCAAGTGTCCATTATCGAGGTGGCCACCATCACTCAGGACTGATGTCCAAAATTGGTATGCCTGAAAATGAAAGTGGGGAGCATTTATACATTGGCTTAGTTGATGTTCTATCTACAAGTCTCTGGAAATATACTGAGGATTGAATGTTTCAGTACTGACTAGATGTAGAAGTGAGGACAAGAGGCATTGCACTGGTGCTCAAGTGGTGCCTGAAAAAGGCACACCCGCTGGGCTAGACACTTAGTACATTTCCACCCCTAGGGTTCAGTGATTGGATCATGAGTGTGCATAAACCAAGCCAGGACATTAAAGTTATCTCCCAGGATATTTATAACAGGAGATGGTTTCTCAGATCTTTCTTCTAAGCTGAAAAGATGCAAGTCTCCTCTGCCAGCAGCCACTTTCCTTACTCCATGGAGAAAATTTGCCTGCAGAGATGAGACACAGACAGGGGGTTCTGGTGATGTCAAGTCTCAGCTCCAGTGACTGAGCTTCTCAGACCTACCTCGATTCCCTTGACTCCTTCTTTCTTCCTCTGATCTACCTCCAAATCCAGCTAATAAACACCCTATTTAAACCATCTCACCTAATTTCAGTTGGGTTTCTGCCACTTGAAACTAAAATGCACCAGACAATATAGAAATGAGTATTACAGGCCTTCAACTCTAAAACTAAATGACCTGAGGTATTCTGTGCAACAGGGAGGATTTCAACCCAATGCCAGGTCTGCAAGACTCCAAGTGTCAGACCATAGAAAACTCTGAATTGCAACAGAAATCCCTCCTTGTTAAATAAAGAAGTTTGAAACACAAGGAGACACAATGGAAAGTACTGAGTCTTAAGAGGAACTAAAGCAATAACTGAAATCTTCCTTCTCGGCTCCTTCTCAAACCTCTCTGCTGTTCTGTCTCCCCACAAGCATAATGTAAACCACAACCCAGGTAAACCACAATAAATTGGTATGCTGACTGATAGGGGACAGATAAAGTGAAAATGAAATTGCTCAATTGTGTCCGACTCTTGACGACCCTATGGGCTGTAGCCTGCCAGGCTCCTCCGTCCATGGGATTTTCCTGGCAAATTTACTGGAATGAATTGCCATTTCCTTCTCCAGGGAATTTTCCCAGTCCAGAGGCTGAACTCGTCTTCCGCATTGCAGGCAGACTCTTTACCATCTGAGCCACCAGGGGACAGATAAACTCTGTTCAAAACTCTCCTGTCACCCTGTCCCAAGGAAGACTTGAAAGAAGCCTTCAAGCTGAGGTCCTACAGATACACAGAGGTCTGAGTCCAATTTCTAAGACAGAAAAAAAAAATGTGGGGCCAGAATGGGTTCATATTGAAGATTTATGACTCAGAAAGCTTTCTGGCACTGATTTCTAGTTAATGTAATCTCCAGAAATTAAATCAAAAGGCAGCCAAGCCTGGTGGCTCATCCATGGGGATGCTAGAGCCATATTCAGGCTAGAGAACAAACAAAGGCCTGCATATTCACATCCAGACACTAATGTTATAAATTAAGCTAACAAACTGTTAAATAAATTATATTCCACCCTCCTCCATTAACGAACCCATTTATAATGACAGGAAAAGCCAGGTTCTCATTTGAATTCTCAGACTGTTTGCTTTATAGTTCCTTTCCAGAACATGGCAGTGTAGAGAGCCTCTGGCCAGGCCTTAGACTGCAGCCTGTAGCCTCCCCACTTCTCTTCTCACCCAGCCCCATCCTGCACCAAAAGCAGACATGCACTGTTGTTGGTTAGCTGCTAAGTTGTGTCCGACTCTTTTGTGACCCCATGGATTGTAGCCTGCCAGGCTCTTCTGTCCAAGAAATTTTCCAGGCAAGAATACTGGAGCAGCTTGTCATTTCTTACTCCAGGGGATCTTCCCAAACCAGGGATTGAACCTGCATCTCTTGTGTCTCCTGCATTGGCAGGTGGAATCTTCACCACTGAGCCACCTGGGAATAACTGCAGCATGCATATCCGAGGACCACCTATCTACCCCAACTCCCACAAATAGTTGTCCCAGGTAAAGAGGCTAATGGAAACCCTGAAAGTGGATTCCAGATCATTTGGAAAGGAACTTCTAAACCCCAAGTGCCTGAAGGATGGTCTACAATGAGAGATACAGAATCCAGGTGGGCACATTCATCTGGCTGCATAGATTCTTTGCACAGTCAGAGGAATGCTGGTGAGACCCAGAGCAAGGTGTATGGATCTTGCTAGGCCTAAGGGTATGGGCCTCATTCCAGTGTCTGGGATCCCAAGAGCTCCTCTGGCTCCAGCAGTATTTCTCTGGGTTCATTCATCAGGCAACCCAGTGTCCTGTAAGTAAAGCTCTGAGTAATCTGAACTAGTTTGATAGGCTTCTGCCACCTGCCACTGAAAGGATTCTTATTAATACACTTTCAATGCCGAAAATCTCAAGCAAGTGATCTATAGCAGTGCTCCCCAACCTTTTTGGCATCAGGGACCAGTTTTGTGGAAGACAATTTTTTTTTTCACAGACCAGGGCAGGATGGGGATGGTTCAAGTGCATTATATTCATTGTGTATTTTATTATTATTACATGAAATACTTATACAGCTCACCACAGTGCAGGATCATATTATCAGGCATTAGATTCCATACGGAGTGTGCAACCTAGATCCCTCACGTACACAGTTCACAGTAGAGTTCCGCTCCCACGAGAATCTAATGCCATCGCTGATCTGACAGGAGGCAGAGCTCAGGCAGTAATGCAAGCGGCGGGGAGCAGCTGTAAATACAGATGAAACTTCACCTGCTCGCCTGCTGCTCACCTCCTGCCGCGACATCTTCTTCCTAACAGGTCATGGACTCATACCAGTCCAACGCCTGGGGTTTGGGGGCCTCTGGTATATAACCACTCCTTCCATTTTTATCAAGCACTTATTCTTACCATAACTTGCCACAAGTACCTTCTTCCAGCCCTCAAGTACTCTGAACTTTAGAAAATCACTAATCCAATGGCCTTTTCTCTGTCTCCAATTAGCTGGTCTGCTCTACAGCATTTTAGTATATTGAACATTCCCTTCTTTTTATTTATTTTTAAAAACTTTTTATTTTGTGTTGGGGTATAGCCAATTAATAATGTTGTGATAGTTTCAGGTGAACAGCGAAGGGACTCAGTCATACATATGCATGTATCCATTCTCCCCCAACTCCCCTCCTATCCAGGCTGCTACATAATATTGAGCAGAGTTCCATATGCCATATAGTAGGTCCTTGCTGGTTACCCATTTTAAATATAGCAGTGTGTACACCTCCATCCCAAACTCTCTAACTATTCCTTCCCCCTATTTTCCCCCCTGGTGACCATAAATTTGTTTTCTAAGTCTGTGAGTTTCTTTCTGCTTTGTAAGTTCATTTGTGTCATTTCTTTTTAGGTTCCACATATAAGGGATGTCATACAATATTTCTCCTCCTCTCTCTGATTTACTTCACTTAGTATTACAATCTCTAGGTCCATCCACATTGCTGCAAGTGGCGTTATTTCATTCTTTTTAATGGCTAATATTACACTGTATATATGGACCACATCTTCTTTATCCATTCTTCTGTCAATGGACACTCAGGTTGCTTCCAAGTCTTAGCCATTGTAACCAGTGCTGCAATGAACATTTGGGTCATGTATCCCTTCAGATAATGTTTGTCTCTGGATATATGCCCAGGTGTGGGATTACAGAGTTATAAGGTAGCTCTATTTTTATTTTTTTAAGGAACCTCAATCCTGTTCTCCAATTTACATTCCCACCAACAGTGTAGGAGAGTTCCCTTCTCTCTGCACTCTCTCCAGCATTTACTGTTTGTGGATTTTTTTTTTTTTTTAATGATGATGGCTGTCCTGACTGGTGTGAGGTGATATCTTCAAATTTTACAAATAGCTCACGGTGTTTAACAGCACCAAAACAAACAACTCAGTCAAAAAATAGGCAGAACACATTTCTCCAAAGAAGACATACGGCTGGCCAAGAGGCACATGAAAAGATGCTCAGCATTGTTAATTACTAGAGAAATGTGATGCCCTTTTAAAAATCTTCTCTTTTCTTAAATCTGAGATAACAAAGAAGCTGAGCTCTCCCCTATTTCTTAAAAAGCTCCTCGTAAATTGCTTTCAGTAGCTGTCTTCCTAATTGGAAGTGTTTTTCAACGTCCTGTCTTTCTCCCTGGGCTAACTACTTCCAAAAGGCACTTACTGAAATAATTATTTGAGTCACAATGATGCTCTTTCTTCTCAAAGAATTATTCATACTTATACCTCAAGGTGTCATTTCCTTAAAGATGAATCCCAAATTTCTGTCTCCACCCTTGACCTCAGTTCTAAGCCCTACTTCTTCACTTACTGAACACTTACATTTCAGGTTTTTCTTTTTTTGGCCATGCCATGCTGCATGCGGCGTCTTAGATCCCTGACTAGGGATCAGACTCATGCCCCCCACAGTGAAAGTGTCGAGGCTTCACCGCTGGACTGGCAGGGAAGTCCTTAGAGTGCAATATACCTTTCTCCTGTTATTGGCCCTGTCCTGTTTTTGTTGATTTTTGTCAGTGACTCCTCCCCCTGGTGCCCAGGTTTCGAATCGGGGTTACTTGGACTCCAGTCTCTTTCTCCCATCATGAAGTTCTGTTGACTTTTTCCTTGCAAGATGTTTCTATGCATCCTTTGTTTTCTGTTCCTCTTCTATCTGTTCTGCTTCCAGTTTCTGTTCTGCTCTAGTTCATCTCCATCCTTTTACCACAACAATCCTGCTAACTTTCAACGAATCTCGATGGCCTGAGGAAAAATCCATACTCCTTTGACACATAATACATTGCAAGATGAAGAATCAACTTCAATCTTCAGTGTTTTCTTCTACTCAGCTTCTCCCTCCCTTCTAGGCCCATCTTGCCAGGTCCTGGAACACAAATTCCTCATTCTTGTATCCCTCCCTTTATCCTCTCTTCTGTAGCTCTCCTCCCACCTGAAATCCATCACCTCCCCTTCTCCTGCCCAGATCCTTGCTGATGAAACTCAAGTCCCAGTTCCTCAGTGAAACTCTCTCCCATTCCAGCTCAGTGTTTTCTTGCTTCCTTTTCTGAACTCCCATCTGCTTTATTTCTTGGACACATTTATTGTCTTGAACTTCCCTGTGGCTCAGAGGGTAAACCGTCTGCCTGCAATGCTAGAGACCTGGGTTCGATCTCTGGGTTGGGAAGATCCCCTAGAGAAGGAAATGGCAACCTATTCCGGCACTCTTGCCTGGAAAATCCTATGGACAGAGTAGCCTGGTAGGCTACAGTCTATGGGGTAGCAAAGAGTCGGATGTGACTTCACTTTCTATAGCATAAATGTGTTCATGATATATTTGCCATTTGAATCAGATTTACTTTATTTGTATGAAAAGGAACTGATTTTCCTATTTCATTTTTCTACCACCCACTTACTCCACACTCAATACTGTAACAATAGGTGCTTAAGAAATTTTACTTTGTTACTTCTTTTTTCTAAAAGAAAAAGCTGTTATTAATCTGTTTTGTCTAATGATATACATTATTGTAGATACCTCAGGGGTGAGTGAAAAATAGCAAAACTCTCCTTAAAGGTTCACTCTACACTTACCCATTCTACTAAAAAGCGCCCCCACCTTCTCCTACTGTTGTCTTTGTGAGAAACAAACAAAATATGTAGAAAATATATTATACTCTAAGAAGTTCTCTTGTTCAGAAATTCCTCTTACCTTCACTTTTTTTCTGAATACAGTCTTAGATCTTAGCAGATCTGTTTTTAAATTTCAAAGGGAAAAGAACCATCAGACTCAGGAGACATAGTTGTATCCTTCGTTCTTTTTATTGAAAAGGAATCACTTCTATTCTAGCGCAAACAATGTATATTTTACATCATAAAGCAAGATATAATTTACATATTACATTTCTTATGAGATCTTTATACCCTAAATGTCATTCCCTTTTTTATCCAGTCACCTCTTCCAGCTTGATTTAACCTGCCAAGTACTCTACAAATCAGTGTCTTGTTTGGAGAGGGACTGGGAACACAGATGGTTGGCCTGCATTCCTCTGTTATCTGGGTATAGATGATGAAGAACAGGGATATGCCTTTGAACTTCGTGGCCCTGAGGCCCTCTCACACCTGGTTTAAGAGCCAGAATGCTGTTCTTTCAAATCACATATGAAATTTCTATTTTTTTTTAAATCAATAATGAATGAAAAAAATTGAGTGCTGGTACCCTGTGTACATTTCTCCATCAGATCCTTACATAGTCGATGTTTGTGGTATTGATTCACTGGCAATAAAAGTTCCTATGGCTGACACCACTGATCACTCTATGATATTCCTGGACAGTGAGCACTTGCCCAGGCACTGCCTACTTTCATCCAGCACTGGGGTTATGGGGGTTCAGGCTTTTCTCTTCACCACTCAAAGTGAATGTCAGGAGGAAAGTTTCAAATGACCTTGTTTTACAGGATCCTCTATCTCTTTACTCCCTCTTCTAAGATTCCCCCCATTTTTAGCAAAATCTTTTCACCTAGGATGTCTATTCCCTGCACTATACACCCCAAATCTTCTTTTAATTGTTCTCCCCAGACTCCAAAGGTTCACTAGTTTCTTGGACTGCACTTTTTTCACAAAGAATGTTTTGATCTATTAGGATAAAACCTTGATAATCCGCAGCAGCTAGTGGGACAAGAGAAATAGTTAAGAATACTTTAAGAAGCAGTAATGTGTGTTGTTCGGCCAGCCTACATAAACCATTCAGTAAGAAATGACTTAATAGTATGCTAAAGGAAGAGGAAATCAGTTGATGAAAGCAAATGCATGTAAGATGGGCTTCCTTCTTTAAAAGAAGTTTAGAATCAATATTGGAAATACATTTTCAGATTGATGACTGTTTGACTGAAAATACCACCATTAGTTCAATCTGATATGCCAGGGAAAATCACAAATATGTGCTGAAAGTGCACCTTAAATCCCAAATCCTTGACTGTTACTCACAGTTGGCATATTTGGCCAAAATCAATCTAAAGCTTTTCGACTAATTTAAAAAATTATTATAAATCCAAGTTGGTCAAGATGAAAATATAAGTCAAAGAGATGTCTGTTCTGTGTGTCTCAAGTTATTTTTTGGTCAAATGATGTTACTTTTGAGAGGTCTGCAAATATAAGCCTATTTCTCATTTCCAAATGCAAGGTTATAAGTATTTACAGCAAGGTAGTATCTCCTTGCTAGAAAACAAGGCTTCTGGGTACCATAGCCTTCTATTAACATAGTTTACTTTCATAGTCCCTTCCCTCCCATGGCTACAAAGTGCTGGACAGAGAATACAGGAAAGAATAAAGGAGCAAATGATTAGAGCCTCACAACACCCCTGTGAGGTAGGTAAGTATTGTTAAACCCATTTTACAAAAAAAAAAAAAAACGCAAACCAAGGCATGGCATGATAATGTGGTTTGGTCGTGTCTACCTGACAAGTTACAAAAGCATGGGTGGAAACAAAGAGAAAGAAACAGTTTCTGAAAGATCAGTCAGTCCTGGCTCCCAGCCCTAGATACTAAACTTTATTTCAATAGATTAGAAGATACAAATAGCCAACAATTGCCTTTCAAATTCTTAGAATTTAGATAAACCTTTTAAGTATTTCACTGAATCATGTATCTTTCGTATTCCTGTTGAGTGGGAAAAGGACAGATAACTAAAGGGCTTTTCCTCTGCTAAGTCTTTTCATGCTAGTTTAGTATGTATCAGCATTTCACCAGAGTTCAGGTGCCAAATTCAAGGACATTTTCATATCCTCGATTGTTTCTAATGCATTTAAAACGCTAATGTGAAAGTTATAACTGTTCCCAAACAGCTGCTTTATCAATTGCTCTGTGGCCATAGTGAGAATTTTGTGTAGAGAAAGAAAGGAAACAAGATCCCTAATAAAAAGTTTTACCACGGTAGAGATAAGGACACTGGCAATGGTGTGAAATTTGCTCTTGGTAGTGTTTGAGAAACTGCAAACTCAAGCTTGCAAGAATATTTTATATATATATATATATATATATAATATATAAATATATACAGTATATATATAAGTGTGCATCTGACTACCCTTAAGGCACCAAAGAGATGTAGGCCATGCCTTTCACAACTTAGTGTTTGTTTTCCTAGAGAAATGTCTCTTCCTCTCTCAAGTGAAAAATAAGTCTTCTATCAAATAAGCCTATGTTAGCAAATTACTCAAGAAACAACAAATATATTTAACTTAAGATGGCTGTTTGCTTGGATAGGGGTGAGGGGTAGTAGTGAGGTGATATTATCCTCTATTGCTTAGAGCTTAAGTCCAGAGCTTAGAGCATAGAATTAGCCAGACATAGCCAATCACATTGGATTAGACAGGCCAGTGACCAGAGGTTGCATACAATTGCTTTGTTTTCCCCCCATAGTAGCTGACTGAATCACCTTATCATGACCAACAGAGATGGAGACAATGAGCAAGGGAATTATGTCTGGCACCAATTCTTCAGAAAGACTTTGGCTTTTCAGAAGTTCCCAGAGCTTCTGATCAGAGAACTGGGAAGAATGGGGTAAGGCACTGAGGTTCACTGAGGAGACTATAGGCAAGTATTCTGAATATATATATATATACATATATGGTTTCTTTGGCTGCTGTCGATTCTTTTAAAACCCATACAATCATGGGGGTGGGTGGGCTGAACTTAACTGAAGAAGCTCAGAGTATATTAAGCAAAGCATATGAAAGAAGGAAAAACAAAATTCACACACACAGAAACAAGTGGTGGTGGTATCCCAGAGGGAGGAGGAACATTTGTTAACTAATTTTCATTTTGCTCCTCTCCTGCTTTTCTCTGCCATGGTCCCAATAGTTTAGTTCTGGTTTTTTTGTTTATTTGTTTTTATTTATTTATTTTTTCCAGCAGATGTAGAAATGACAGAGCAGGATAGGTGTCTTATGGTTTTTGATTTCTTCTTAGGCCTGTTTAATTATTTTTTTTCCTCAGTTGACTGTTGGCACCTGGTTCCTCTGTAAACTATATTCCTTGGCCTTCAGTCTCAGGTTGGCAATGCTGTTGGCCATGTTGATGCCCTGTGCAGGGTTATTGTTGGCACATGTGGCAGAATAAGTAGCCATGGCGCTGTAGGGACAAAGGAGAGAGCAGGGAGAATAACAGGCATTAGTTTCATGAAGTCGCAAGTCTGTGCCCCAGATGGGTGCAGCTCTCAGGATGGGGGCAGGCAGGTTGGACTACATGACCTCTGAGGTCCCTTACAGCCCCAGGTTTTCATTAGTCTAAGGCCCTTAGCGTGTTGAAGGTCCTTAGTGGCAAGTGTTTTGAAGGGCAGGGGAAAGCAGTGGAGAGTGGAACAAGGTGAGGGGGGAAGTATTTTCTGTGTTGGATACAGTGAGTAATGATTTATTTCTGGGGTGAGAGAAGAAAGCTGCTTATGGTAGATAACAGGTGTTTCATCAGCTGACCAATTAAACAATATTTAATCTTGTCCTGCCTACATCACTAGTTTCTGGGAGCGAGGAGGAAGAGAAGGAGGCATTTGGAAAAAGAAACTAAAGGGCATTTTGCCTTCCTCACTCTAGGTAGCTGACTTGAATTCTAACACATTTTAACACATTTTAGATAATCACTGAATACCATATTAAATAGTTTCCTTGAAGAACCAGTTAAATCAACCTAAGATGACTCCTCTGGCTTTCTTGATCCACTGGTTGATGGTACCAAGTATTGCAAAATCAAGAAGTTTCCGTACTATTGGCCTTGATTTTATAACTTTACTCAAAAGTACTTGAGCAGCTTACACTGCGTGCCGTGTCCATTATTTTGGAAATGTTTAAATATCCCATATAAACTAGCAAATGATCCAGTTTCAGTATTCCTGACCTCAGAGGTAATTGTTTCTGACTGTTCTTATTGTGGAGAAAAACCCAAAGTCGGAGACTGTAATTAAGACCTAGGAATACCACTGGGCAGAAATTTGTAATTGGTGGCTTTCTGTTAATTGCATCCAAGAATTTCTTTAAAAGGAAAAGTAAAGATTTCTTAGACTGGGATGCAAGGTATATTACTTAATACTAAATAGATATAAAGGAACAACTCATTTCAATTAAATGAACATATTTCTAGTTGTTTCTAAGATTAGCAAAATACCTTTCAACTGAGGGCTGGAATGAGATAGGCTTATAAATGGAATGACATGTGCTCTTCTGGTGCCTGCATTCCTGTGCAAGTTTGTCAGCCACATAGGAGTTTGTGGTTCTGGGGATCAAGTGTTGGACCAGAAAGAGAAAAAAACTAAAGCTACTCTACAAATAGGAAGATTATATCATTAATACTTATTTGGGACACCATGCAGTCAAGACTTCGAGTCAAGAATTATAGTCAAGACTCACAATAGCCTGTTTCAGTTACCAGTTGGTAACTGAATGGTAACTGATGGTAACTCAGTTACTATCAATTAACCCAGGAAAACTGGGTTAAAAATTATAATTATGTCCTACTTGAAATATACATCCTTAATTTAAGACTCTTATAACACTGGTATGTGTGTGAGTGTTTATATGGGTGTCCTACCGCAGGAGGAAGACTCGGAAGGGTTCCAAAATAATACTACACTCTTTCATTTTTGAAAATGAAAATGCTTACTCCTTTCTGGGTCCCTGATCTTAACTGTCTAGACAAAGTTAGGTTCATCTATAGCACCCTGTACTTTTCCTTTTAGCACTTATTTTAATTCCTCAACTATAAGCTCCATAGATGAGACACCACATCTCCTTGTTCACCACTGTGCCTCCAGGTAGAGCTAACACCATATCTAGCACATATTTGGCATTCAAGAAAGTATTTAATGAATAGATAAGGAACTGAGAAATATCTAGGTACTGTATGATTAAACTGATTACTGCTCAATATCAGTGATCTCTGCCACCCAGCTGTGAGTAATGATTTCTAAAAGTATTTTACCAACAGACTTTTATTTTAAGGAACCAGCCCTTCCCATTAATTTTGGTATCTTACTAGAATGAGAAAAATCAGAAGGGACATATCAAAAGCAGGGGCTGATGACTGCATATTCTTAATCCACCACAAATATCTTTTAACAGTAACCAAAAAATGAATAAATATTGGTGCAGGTTAGATTTACAGAAGAGACTATTACTTCAACCACTATCTACCAAAAGACAACAGCTGAAAAACAGTCTCAATTCAGTAGGTTTTAATTAGGAGTGAAAAAAAAAAAATCAGAACAACCTGTTAAAATGGGATGTTTGTTTGTTTGTTTTGTTACAATATACCAATAAGTTTCACTTATTTTCAAAATCCATTTACATATTATCATTTAAGTTCTATATGAATTACATGCTTCCATTCAAGACCCTATCAGAAAGAAATGCAAATCCATAAATCACATACTTGAGAAATTTTTAGGATATACTGAAATCTAAGATTTCAAAGAAACAAAAAAATCTAAGTATCTAAGAAAAGAGACACCTGGATTTGGGAAATGAACCTAAGTTGTATATTATGAAATCAACCAAATCAGCCTTTCTTAGCCAGATTTCTGTGAGAGAATTAAGTCCTAAAGATGATACATGGTACCAGTTTAAATGTATAGGCGATAAGTTGGGATTTTGAGTTATCTGGTTTTTTTGTTAAATACTGAGAATAAAATTGAATGGCTTCTGAAAATAGGAAGCTAAAATTTCACGAAACAGCAAAAAGAGAAAAGGTTCTCTGATGGCAAACTGGAAATATGGCAAAGATGGAATACTGTGCTTTTAAGAATTTGACTCATTTTCTGAGACATCCTTTGAGATTCTGGACAAGGAAAGTCTCATTTAACAGAGATTCTCTCTTTCTTTTGATAATCAAGGGTGTGGTCTATTTTCCTTAGTTGACAGAGGGAATTAGAACTGTGGGGGATTAGTTTGCCGAAGATGCTGTTACTGTTTTCTAGAAATGTCTATTGTACTTATGATTTCAATTTTGTCTATTATACAACCATTTTGCTGTAAACTTCATAATTTACCAGCGTCATCTGGTTTTCTAGTCTGAAGACTTAGTATGGTAACACATTTCTTGGAAATATTGAGACTCTCTCTAATGCAGGCCAAATGTTAATATTCCAGATGAGATGAATGTTGATCCACTTCCCATCTCAAACCCAAATTAGTGAAATTGGAGTTGTATTTTACCTAGGAAACTAGATATTCACTGAGACACCTTTCCTTTAAACAACAAGCTTTGTTTGCAGAGTTGAGAACATCACTCTTGTCTAATTGTACTGTGGTCCTTTAATAAAGACACCACTGTTTTGAGACCATGGTAATGCCTTATAGGTAGCTCTCAAGTTAGAAGGTTATCTGAATAAAAAAGCAGTTGCTACTAATGAATGAGTTTTGCAATATCCTAGATGCTTGATAAGTGATAAGATTTTCACTTGATAAATGTTTAGAAAAGCTATAAACTTTCAAAAATTGGTCTAACATTTCAGCATTGCATAGCCATAAGAAGTAAGACTGTCTTAATTCACAGCCTCTAAATAAATGCTTATAATACACAACTCTATAGGCAGAGACCTCAGCAATATTTTGTGCATATACTAAAGAAAATGAGTCTGTTTTCCCTCCAGTAGTTTGACGTGAGTCTAGTCTCTCAACCTAAATTAAAAGTGCCATTTAGGCAAGTAGGGACCAGTCCTTTGACATACCAGTGCCAATCAAGACATGTTACTGTCAGAAAAGACAAAATTAATCTAAAAGCAGCTTAGTCATTCTTTTAAAAGGCCTTAGAAATATGATGGAGAGGACCCACTTCAAAAGTAACAAGAGATGCAGGAAAGCCTTGAGTGGCTGCCAACCTGAAAGCTTGTTCATGACCACCTGTTTTCCATGTCATCAAAACTTTTGAAGCTCTGTGTTAGGAAAATAAAGAGAATTTTGAAATGTTTTCTCACAAGACAGAAACCAGTAAGGTTAATAAGCTGTTTTCAACCAAATTTGGGGGGCCATTCAGATCATGGCCTTCCTAAACAGGATTAAGCTTCCTGGGCTCAAAAGATGAGGTTAAAACTAATTAATTTATTAAGCACATGATAACACAAGGAGCTTGCTTACTGACACCTAGAGATCTTGCCCATTGATCTTACCTTCTGCCTATTCCTCTAACAGGATGGAGACATGAGATAAGTACTAAGACTGGGCTTATAGCATTTGGCCAAAGCAACATTTCTATTTGGTTTTTAAGAATGTAAAGTTCTTTGTGTCCGTGACCAAGAAATCACACTGATGAATAAAAGGCATTGAGGAATCAGAGATGAAAAAGAAATACTTGCATCCCATCTGTTGATTCAGCAAATCTGCACAGAGCTGACACATTTAAGTAAGCTTGAAATTTTTCCATCTCCTTATTTGGAGATTCCTAACAGATGGAGCTCAGCCATAGACAGCAGAATGCTAACCACCAGCAGGGTTAGAGTTCTGTTTTCACTGGGGGACAGATCATTTTTGATAACTTCAACCTACCTTGAGAGGTTGTCCTGAGGAATAATATGTTAAAATGGCTGTCAAACACCAAAGGAAGTATGGAAAATACCATGCATGGTATGAAAGCCAGGAAACCTATGAAAATCTCCCCTTCTGCTTTCTAGTCACCCAGAATGCAATCCCACCAATCACAAAACAATTAAGGAGAGCTGAGGGTGGGGGTGGATAATACCTGACTCAGTTTTCAACTCTTTGTTTTCTATTTGATCCTTCTGGATGAACAATAACAAACTATGGAAAAATTCACCCCAAAGACAGATCTGTCAGCCCAAGAAGTCTGTGTGTCTTTCTGAATCCTAGGGATTCTCAGATTTTCCCAAAGGCTATAGAGCTTGAGGTTTTTGTGAGTCTGTTTTTGATGTGTAAAAGTTGGAGGTCACCTCTTGGGTTTGTTCTGTCGTCAGTGCAAGAACAACAGAGGTTTACGTGCTTCCATCTAATAAAATTCAATATGAGTTTTCCTAGGGGAATTTAAACTTCTAAAGAGAAACCCGATAAATCCTTTGGGAAGTGATCTTTTGTAATTTAAGTAATCATTGCCAACTTCTGTTTTTAACACTCAGAAGTTGATCTCTTTAAATGTGCATTTAGCTCTTAAAGTAGACACATTTGGACCATATTTCATTACTAAGACTTCAGTTTGCACTGCATGTTCAGTGATCCATTTGCCATTGTAACCATTTTTCCTCTAAAAATGTTTTATATATGAAGTCTTGCATCTTTCTGCTATCTCAGTGATTTTTGTTTTTCTTTTTGAAATGCACGTTGCTTAACCATAGGTTCCAAACGCCCCTGTGTGATATATAGTAGGGAAATTCTTGCTAGCTCAGTCTTAGATACAAGGCACATAAGAGATCCATGACTCAACTGGCCTGAAGAGCAACAAGAGCCAGGACAAGAACATAGTTCTTCTGACCTCCGTCCTATATCCTCTAAAGCCTCACTATTCAAAGCATGTACCAAGTGTCCACAGCCTGGGCATCACATGGGAGCATGTTAGACGTGCAATTCCCAGGTCTTGCCCTAGACTTAACTGAATATGAGTCTGCACTGTAACGTGATCCCAGGTGATTCATATGCCCAGTAATCCTTGAAGAGCACTTCTCTAGGCTATCAGGCTACCCTGAACTCTATGGATGTATTTTTCTTGCAGCTCTGGTTTCCAATAGTATTTCCCACTGGAAGACCTCACTGCTTTCATTTCTAGAATTGTAAGCCCCGCTTTCTTGAACATACTTAATTCCCACTTACACCCTACCCCCAGCAGCCACCCTCTTCCCCCTCTGACAAGTTACCTTTTCAGTGTCTTCCGTTAAATCCGTTATGAAGCCCCTCGTGTAAACAACATCTTGGGAGGGAGGAGGATCTATTTTTGAAAGTGTGAAAGGGAGAAATGAGCCAAATGCGTTCAGCAGATGTCAGGCAGCACTGTGACCACGATCAAATGAGGGGAGGAGGAGGAGAAGGTTGGGGGAGGGAAATCGTGGATAAGGATCACTGGCCTCTCTTTCACTTGCCATTAGTTTCCTTTGAAGCCCAGCCCTCCCTCTGGAAATGGCACTCCAGACCAGTACTGCAGAGCCAGACCATTCTTTATCTATCTTTCACAGGAAAGGATGTCCCTGAGGAAAGGTTTCTTGACTACTTCATTCAAAACAACAGTCAAAAGTCCAGGACTTGGTAAATCACTGTTGCCCAAGAGGCAAAACTGTAGAAGTCAAGGAGTCTTAATAACTCTGGTGCTTGTGTGTGCTTTCATTTGTCTAAGGAAATAGTTCTGAGCAAAGCAGTGAGTATGCGCGCTGAAGACAAGCTTCTTTCAACTGGCTTTGAGTAGATAAAGAAGACACCTGCCAAGACAGTAGTGTCCAGTTAGGGACTACTTTGCTACTCTGGGCGACTCAGTTGCCTGCCTGACATCATCACCTCTAATATCCTCGAGGTAATGAAGGAGGTCAGGACATGCTATAAATAGAGTGAACCATATGTCTCAGTTTGCCAGGGACAATCCCAGTTTAGGCCTGCTGTCCTTGTGTCATTATTAATAGCACCCCCCTTTTACTCTCACAAGGGTCCCAGTTTGGATGATAAATTATACAACCACCACTCTGGATATAAAAGACACCCAGAAAAAAAAAGTGTTGGCTGTTTCCCATGTTATAATTCTGACCATACGCAAGCTATCTGCTTTGAGACTTGGTTTCCTCCTCTCTTCTTCCAGGGCAGAGCTGTGGAAGTCAGCAAACTGTCCTCTCTGGAAAATTGTCTCCTCACAGCCTCTGGGTTGCATGTCTCATTCATGCCAGGGAATGCCCACACACTCGAGAACATGGACCTAGTGGCAGGCATGCTTCCCACATCTGAGACAAATCCTGAATCAAACAGGCATGATTATGTAGCTTTCCAGTCTTACTCTTTTTTACTATTTTCAGTAGAGTAAGATTTAATATGAATGAAAGTAGGGTTATATGGCCTAATACATTAGACAGAAACAGGATTCATGAGCCCTGGCTCTAACTCTGCGTGCCGAAGTCTTAAATTCGGGCAAGTGTTCAGTCTCTTCTTTGGAACCAGATCAAGGACAAAGCTGCCACACAGGAGCATCCAAGGATTAACCAAGAGAAATGCTTTTTAATGAATGTCACATGGGAGATAACTAATTTGACATAATAGTACCAACAGAAATAGCGAGTTAATTTTCCATAACACAAAAGATCTATCATTTCCTTTGCTTTTCATCACTTGGTTTTCTTTTATATTTCCTTAAAAACACTTATATTTCCTACCAAGCTTCAAATGTGAGATCATAATGAGTATTTTGGCTCTAAACACAGCAGAAATATCTTTAAGGAACAAGATAATTTTTTGCCACTTTTTGAAATTAATCAAAATATAAACACTTCAGTCAACGCTGGGTCAAAAACATAATTGATTAAATTACTGTTTAAACCATCATTTTTCTACTTAAATCTGGAGATTAATTTATTCTTCATACAGAATATGAACAGTCAGATTCTGTGAAATTTTCAATTATTTTTAACAAACTCTGTGTCTAAGAGAGAAAAGATATAAAAGTATACCATGAATTGAATAAGAAGTAACTAGGTTATATGATTTTAAGTGAAAGGAGCAGAATACAAAATAGTATTTACACTATGTCTCTACTATATAAAATACTGAACTCTAATTGCAAAAATAAACAATAGTTATCTCAAGATGGTGGAATTATGAGTGTTTTTTAAAAGTGTATCTAGTATTTCTACGCAATCTTTCAAATTAAAATATAACACTTCCCCAAAAAGCATACATAAATTGCATGCTAATAATTTCAGTTAGATGCCCATATACAAAGTATGTATATGCAGGCATGGGATTTGAACTTCTGCTGAGGTCCAAGTAATCTAGTCCAATATTAAGGTTTTCATCCCCACTATGCAAGATACTGCCCTCCGTCTCTCACTGGTAAGGACCACATGACAGCCATCTGGGTTATTACAGCTGGTAAAAAAAGTTCCTTACTAGGATCCAGGAATAAATAAAAAGGAGCTAAACTTCCTGGTTGTGACCAAATTCAAACCAGAGACTTCAAGCTCTGATCCACATCCATTTCCCAAACCATTTAATGAGTCTATGAGCTACCAATATTTATAAAAAAAAAAAAAAAAAAACCACCAAAGCAATCTTTCACTTATTAAAAAAAATTAAAGAATATGTGATTTTATAATGGTCTGCAAAATATATTTTTCAGTAAATTCTTTGGGAGAGAAGTCTAAATTTTAAAAAGGACACACAAATAGGACTAATCTTTTGAAATTAGCAAAGCATACTATGTCTAAGAGCAATAGTAATTTCCAATTTCCTAAGCATAGACCAAAGCAATTCAGGCTAATTTCATAATGGGGAATTTAAAAGAAATTTCCAAATGCATTTATGGCATTTCTTTCAAGGAACTGATTTCAAACAGACAGAATATTTAGGTAAGGTTTTTGCTTTAATTAGAGAGATCAAATTTGAAACTATCTGCATTTCACTAATGTTGCATTTCACATCAGGAACTCAGCATCAACTGGGAGATAATCTCTTACACTTAGTTTAAAACCTCTCTTTAAACTCTTAATTAACCTTAACAATAAAAAGGTAAACAGAAGCATAGTAAGTGGTCTGTAAATACTTCTTCCTCTGCTGCAACTGACCAGAGAAAACAGAGCCTTGACCTGGTTTCTAAGAGTACTCAGGCTTAGGTTCAAATAGACACTTTAGACTGATGACAATGCATTAGGCACATGTGTTTCAGCTTCCCTCTGGCATTCGTCTGTTTGTTTTCTGAACAGCATAATCAATGAAAGTTAAAAGCTTTTCCAAGCAATTGAAATAATATTATTTATTTGCTTCCTTCATATTTTCACCTTTTAAATATAAAAATTTAGTGAAAATTATACACTGCTTTCATATATATATTTTTTAAACCCACACAAACTAACCCCAAAAGAGCTTCAAATAAGTTGACAAGAACTAGCAATAGAATAGGAAAGCATCTTGGATCATAAGACATTCCCACCTATTAATAAAGAACTATGGCCACTAGAGTGATCTGAATGATCTTGGGTTTTTTTCCCTTCTCTCTCTTTCTCCTTCTTTTTCCCCTTCCTTACTTCTTTTCATTCCACATCAGTTTCATTGTGAAGTTTGCCTTTGGTCCTACACTTAGAGCCTTATGTGTTAAATTCCTACTTGAGCATAATCAAACCGATCTGTCCAATTTGGAAATGGAATAAAGTTTTGTTCCAGAATGATTGCAAGAGGGACTCTGGGCATAGCTTAATGATTTTTTTCTTTTAGATTCTTCCCCATCTTTGAAACCTTTGCAAGAGTTCCTGAGTCCAAGAGGAGACTGCTGTTGACCTGCCCCTCTCTCTTCTGCCCCAGACCCTGCTCCTGGGGCAACTAGTGATCTCCTGTGAAAATCTGGGGATGTCAGCAAGTTGAATGTCTCTGAAGAGGTTAACCCAGTAAGAAATGTCAGCCAGCTGCACAGGCAGCTTGGAATGTGACCAACCGCTGAGAAATGTGTGGAGGTGGAGCAAGGGAGAGTGGGCCAGTCATTCACCTGTATGGAGAGGCCGTCCCCCAGGAGAGATAATCAGTGGGTCTTGGAGCAGGACGAGGTACGATGGGCTGCTCCACAGCAGTCACGTCTCCTGAGTAGGATTTGAGGAGGGAAGCATTTTTATTGGCCAGCATGGCTCTCTCATTCCTGCGGAATTTGGCTCTTCGGTTCTGAAACCACACCTGGAAGATTGTCAGAAGGAGAGAAGGGCATGAGGAGGGAGAGGAAAAGCAAAGGAGAGGTTCCATGAATAAACTGGTTGGTTTTTACCATACAATACCTTCCCGGGGAAGATAAGGCTAAACATGGAATTCTTCCTAGAACAACAGAAAACATGCCATAATCCTTCCCCAGTGGGCCATGTTCCAGGGCTATTAAGAACAAAGACTAAGAGGTGCTTCCAATGATCAAGCCACCAGATATGGGATCCATGACGAACCCATGTGACAGCCGATTGTGGATTATAATTCCTCTCGGAATTATAATAAAAAAGAAAAATCTCACCCAGACTTCTGCCACAGGTATAATGACATTTTTAAAGTTTCTTCAAAGTTCTTCAAAGGGCAGAAACATCATCTGCTTTATGATACTTATTGGATATTTAAAGAAAATCTCCCATCTTCCCAGAAGTAGACCCTGCATTAAGGATTTCAGAAGCAAATAGTTTATCTGGGAGGTGACAGGAATAACCACAGAAGAGGGAGGAAGGAACAGAAGAAAAGCAACCTCTAACCGGAGTGCTACTGAACCAGCTCTGTCTGTGGGAGCTTAATCCTTGAGGGACCCTAAGGATAACACAGGCACACACCTCCCACTGGAGGGGTGAAAGAGCTGTGGATTCATACATTGGCTCCTGTCAGTCACGGGTTATCAATGTTCCAACACTTCTGGCATGTCTCCTGAAGTTCTAGAAAGAAACTTGTGAAACAGAAATTCAGATCCTGAAAGTTGGAAGCTGGTTCGGCAGTATATTTAATTGCAGGCTTCCAAGGAAATGGGCAGTACTGATACCACTGACGACAGCTAATAAAAACTCTACCATTTATTTATTTATTAAGTGCTACTAGGACTAGGAATTTATACAGACATGTTACCTACATTTTTCATAGTTATGACAATTCCACAATTAGGTGTTATTATTTCCATTTCAGAGTTGAGAAAACCATCTCAATGAGATGGACTCTGTTGAAGTTCACAGAAGTAATAAATGGCTGAGTTTTTGAGCTCAGCAACATCTGACTCATGATCTTACAACTCTTCTGTACTGCTGTGGAGTTTTTCTTCCTCATTTACTCAGGCACAGTCTTTGTGGAGACTGATTCTAGTTCCTGGCCTAAATACTGAAATGGAGAGATGAGACTTACTCTCTGCTCATAAGCAGCTCACAATCTATTAAAAGAAGATAGACACGTAAATTTGAAAGACAGCAGTACAAGAATTTTAGGTACAGTTCTGGAAAGGCATGACAAGGTGTGGGAGAAAAAAACTCCTACAGTGCAGAGTAGGACAATTTCACAGCGCTAGCTGGCAACATTCACATAGAATATCATGTGATTGGTGCCCCATGGAAGGCCAGGGCGCAAATCAGCAGAGGAAGAATCTTTCCTGGCTTCAGCTCTTTTCTTTCTAAGGTGTCCTTCACATTCCTATTAGAGTTATCATTTTAAAGGCAAATATAATTATAGTAGTGCTTCGCTTTAGCCTTCTCTCATCCACTGACTCTCTGTCACCCACAGAATAAAATCAAAATGTTTTATCAAACATATCAAAGATAATATCGTATCTTTATTCTAGAACAAAGACTGTTCAAGAATTAGCTCATTGTCCATTGATTCAGCCACATTCTGTATCACTTGGCCTCACGCACTGGTGCTTCATCATTTCAGATCTTACTCTGGGGTTAAGACTCCCAAACGTATTTGGCTATTTTCCCACCTATATGTATTCACACTGAATGTTCTCTCTGTCTGCAGTATTCTCCCCTTTTATCCAGGTGCCAAAGACACGTTTTTTTTAAGATTTAACTTGAACATCACCTTCTTTGTGAAATGTTAGAGTGGAAGGAACGTGACTTTAAAATCTAACAGAGTTGAAGAAAAATACTGGCTCCATGACTTAAAGATTTGTCCTTGGATAGCTATATATGTCTCTGATCCTTTGTCTCACAATCAAATAAAGATGATAATACCAACTCATAGGTTGTTGTGAGACTTGGCATAGAATGACTACTCAATGTTCACGTATTCTCTTTTTCCCCAGGCAGATTTAATCATTCCTTCCTCTGATCTATCACTAGTTCTTGAACATTCCTTTAGTGTAGGAATCATCTTATGCTCTGATATAGTTTGATCTGTACATGTGTCTTCTTTGCTCCCAGTCTGGAACATCTTTGAGGAAAGAGCCAGTGTATTATTTATCCCCAGCAAACCCAAACCAGTTCCAAGAGAATAACAGATGCTTGATAAATATTTGAGAGGAAAAAAAGACAGGGAAAAAATGAGATTGCAATGATGATAAGATATGGCTTCTATCCAAGAGAACTTCACAGTCTAGCTGGGGAAGTTGGCCTGCGTACAACTCAATATAATACATGTCACATTGTGATAAAGGCCATAAATATAAAGGCCAGATTCAGAGGCAGTGGTTCAGACTGGCAAAGGGTAAGTCTTCACGGAGGAAGAATAAAGTTACAAAGGGAGAATTCTGTCCTGCTTACATGAGAAATGTTCACAATTCTAAAAGACTTTAGAACATAGTAGGATGGAAAAGGAAAAGGAAAAGATAAAATAGTTTCAACATATAAGAAAGTCATTTGCTTATTGTGATGGGACCAATTTAGCTCCCTAATCCAAAATTGCTCTTTCACCCTTTTTTTGTTAATTCCCAGCATTGCCCTGTTCAGGTTCCCTTCTTTAAAATTCAAATCGCCATGGCAAAAGTGGTACTTTCAGGCATTGTGAGTTATTGGCCTAAAATTATTTATTATGCCACTGTAGGCCAAGCCTGGGGCATAAAAAAATATGAGTTTTGAAGGAGAGAAGAAAGGATTTAAGAGTAGAAACAGGGAACATGTTTGGAGATGTGTGGTGAGCAGCATGGGGGAAGAGGATGTGGGAAGGCAGACCTCAGAGCTGCGCTTTGGACCACAGGATGGAGAGAGCAGAACTGAGTTTGTGCTTGTGGACCACTCTCATCTGAGCCCTGAGACTCCCACATAGTAACAACAGCATCCTCACATCTGCCTTTTCCTAACCTATCCTTTGGGGTACCACAGTGCCCAAGCAACTTACCCCTTTTGTCAAAGACATTTCTTTTTTTTCTCCTGAGGAGGACTTCTGGGTGAAATCCTCATTTCACAGGCAAATGCCTGCACACTGTCTTCAGGCTGAGGCAACCTCTCAGAGCCTCTCCTTCAACTCAACAAATATCTCTCACAGTAGAGGGTTCTGCATACAGTTTCTAGCCTCCACACCCTTCCACACCCTAGCCCAAGTCCCCCATCAAGAGAGTTATCATTTGCAGAAAGAAATCCTTCAAGCCCAGGGCCTACCCTGGTGACTCAGAGATGAAGATTCCACCTACCAAAGTAGGAGACACGGGTTTGATCTGTGGTCCAGGAAGATCCTACATGCAGCAGAGCAAAACTAAGCCCATGCACCACAACTATTGAGTCTGTGCTCTAGAACCCATGCTCCCCAACAAGAAAAGCCACCACAATGAAAAACCCATGCACTGCTATGAAGAGTAGGCCCCACTCTCTGCAACTAAAGCCTGCACAGCAATGAAGACCCAGCAGAACCAAAAGTAAATAAATTTTTTTAAAGTATTTTTCAAAAAGAAATTCTTCAATCTAAGACTGAACACAGATTTACAAACAATGATGTATTAGGGAAGACAAGCCTACCTCTAGCAATATGGAAGATAATCATATCTGGACTCTGAGCAGAGATAGCAAAGCACTGCTTGGAAAAGCATGTAGCCAGAGGACTTGTATTTACGTATTTATTTAAAATCTACTGTAATGCTTAAAAACATGAACTCTAGATCTGCATATGTGTCTTCAAATTCTAGTTCAGCCCCTTCCTAGCTATGTCACATTATACACAATCCTTTAACCTCTGAGTCTCAGTTTCCGTATCTGTCAGATGAATAATATTAGCCACCTCACTGAATTGGGGTGAGGATTAGACAGATTAGTTATGTAACTAAGGACACTGGTTGGCATATGAGGGCTCAACTCGTATTAGTTATTGTTATCATCATTATTATTCCTAATCACAGATTGTATTATTTCTAGATGCCTGGCTTGTAGTTGATGAGTCACGGCATTAATATTTGAAAGAATTCCTATTCTCTCTTCACCTTGTTTTATATACACTTACCCTCTTCACTTCACAGAAACACAAAATCACCTACTTAAATGTGCTCTTAATGCAGTTTCTAAGTTCAAGGTCTTTGATGTGTTCATTCCCCACTGCCATCCATGTCCATCACTGTAAATATGTTTCTTGAAGATTTGGACATTACACGAGTGAGCGACTGAACTGAACTGAACTGAACTGAAAGTCTGGGGAGGAAAACTGAGGTGGGAGACAGAGAGTTCATCTTTTTGGCCACCTGACTGCTCAAGTTGAAAGCTGGGGCAAGGTGGTGGGGAAGGTGCAGAGTCAAATGCTCTGAGGGACGATGTTTATAACACGAATCTGGAAGAGTGGGAAACAGTGAGAGGAGTGAGACCACTAGCAAGGCATATTCTGCCCTACTGAAAGGCCTTCACTTTGATTTTTTAAAATATGCTTCTGCCAAAAGAAACACAATCAGAAACTGATGCTGTCCTCATGCTGCCCATTTATAATGCTTCTTACTATCAGCCCTGGTCTGAATCTACAAGTGGTGTTTTTCAACAGTCTTCAGAGATGTGCCTTTGAGGCTGGGAGTACTCTGGTTACCTGCACTCTGGCCTCAGTGAGGTTCACCCGGCGGGCGAGGTCTTCTCGCACAAACGCATCTGGGTAGTGTGTCCGCTCAAAGACACGCTCCAAAGCCTGCAGCTGACTGCTGTTGAAGGTTGTCCTGTTCCTCCGCTGCTTTCTCTTCTTCTTTTCCTCTGAGTTCAGTTGATCATCTGGAATACAAGAAATTGATGATAAAGGAGCTAAAGTCATGTCAGAGGTCTGGTTTATACCTTTTCACTGTATATCTACAGTGAAACTGTTTCCTTGGCTCCCACGCTTATCAAAGTGCTAGGGCCAAATGCCACTTTCCAGGGGCAAATACAGGTTTTGGTGCCTTCAAGTTCATACTCCAAGAACCCACCGCAGTTTTGATGTTTGTTTGTTGCTTCTAAATCTTCAACCAGACCTGAACTGTCAGAGAGATCTTTTCATATGCTCCTTGAAGCCTGTTTGTCGAAGAGGGCTAAAGAAATATTTTTACTCCTCTCTGTATTCTCTGGACATCTCCAGAGATGGGGAAAGAAGAAGAGATTGCTTTGGACTTCATTTGTCTTAGGTGATGCTATGTTCATTCACAGTTTCATAACTGAGGAGTTGAACAATTCCCTGGTTATGTCACCTTCACAAACCCACATCAACACAAATGCAGTTATAAAGGAAAAGCCATATTCAAACAGATAAGAAGGATTTGTTTTTCCCATGTGTCTTCCTGGAAAAAGCAAGTAATCCCTCACTGTGTTTGTTCAAGGCTCCATGCTGTTGCTGAGTTAGGCGTCAAGGGCATCCACTTAGATCAGGACTAGTGCTATGACACCTACCCACCCCAGCTGATGCTGACCTCGAACTCACTAAGAACTCAAGAACAGTCCTGAAAGACCTCTGAACCAGTTTCACCCCAAATTTGAGTTCCAGGGCTTTGAAGTCTTAGGAACCTTTGGAGAATCACGTCCTCAAGTTTTCAGCCATCAAGATTCCTCCTTGATTTTCACAGAGTTCCCCCAAAGGCAGCATGGCCAGTTGGTCCAGCCTGCCCAGGGCTGTGAGAGAGTAGTGTGCTCCTGTCCTGCTGCCCTCCCTCAGTCCAGCAGGAGCAATGGATGTGTGGGGCTGAGCAGGATACCAGCTGTGCTAACATCACTGTCTTAGCCCTCACCCTCATACCCAAGGCACGCAGAGCCCCTGCTGTACTCAGAGATTTACAGCTCGAGTTGCTCAGGCCCAAGTCACATGCTCGGCTTGATGAACCAGACTCACACGTCCAATCGCTTTCCCCACTCATCTCGAAGGAAAATACAAGGAGTGAAAGTGAGGTTGGAGGGAAAGAGAGTGTGGCCACTTGTCCCACATTCAATGGAAGTAGCTCTCAAGTTGCTTTTTTTCAATATATAAATTCTCCTGAGGGCTTCCCAGGTGGCACAGTGATAAAGAACCCACCTGCCAATATAGGAGACATGGATGGGTTCCATCCCTGGGTGGGAAGATCTCCTGGAGAAGGAAATGGCAACCCACTCCAGTATTCCTGCCTGGCAAATTCCATGGACAGAGGAGCCTGGAGGGCTAGAGTCCACAGGGTCACAAAGACTCAGACATGACTGAGCCACTGAACAACAGAAGTCTCCTGACCCTCTGTAACTATGAACACACAGAACACTCGAGAAAACTACTAGCATGAATCCTGATGTCCCGGGAGGAATGATCCACACCTGAGCTATAGTATTATTACTGTAGACTGGGGGCATGTTCCAGAGTTGGGTGGGGATTCAAAGTGCAGCTTAAATCTAGGAACTCCCAGCCCAGATCTCTCAGTGCCTACCTGAGGCCTCCAAGATTTCTGATGAGAGACCACCTTCTTCACGAGTGCTGCTTCACCAGTGATGCCCTTGGAGCTCAGAACAGAGACTGCTCATTCCCTCCTGAGAGGTAAAGTGCCCGTACACAGTGCATGCTTGCTGAATTTGTGTCCAGGGAAAATATGAAACTTTCCCTGTCTTGAGGAAACTGTTTCTGTAGGGAAAAAACCATATGATCTCAACCCCATTCCCCCATTCAGTGTCTAAGAAGCTGCTGACATTCATTCTTTCATCTTTATGGTTGTCTTCGGAATTGACCGCCTCTCTGGTTCTCTCCACTGTGGTGCCTCAACCAGGAGCCCTGCTTCGAAGGCACTTCCACGACACGCTCAATAAGAAAGAAGGTCAGATCAGTAGCATCTTGAGAATGAAGCCAATTTGATTATCATGATTGCTGGGAGTGACTGAACAACAGCAACAACAATCAAAAGCCTGGAATATTTCAACAACACCCTTGATTTTACCACCATTTAGCTATTAGAAAAATTACTTTACGACAATGTCAACACTACCATTCAAACACCTAGGATCACACATCTTTCGGTCGTTGCCTTGCATTTGTATTCTCCTTCGTGTTTGAATAGATGGAGGCATTCCTGTTGCTCCCATTCTCTTTCCGAATCTTTTTGTTTACAGTTCTACGAGCTTGCGCTTCAGGTTTCTCTCTCTCTCGGTCATTCATGCCTTTATGACAGCACCACACCTGCGTTTCATGTTCCTGTTAAAAAGAAGTCTGAAAAAATCTCCAACTTCCATACCAACCCCAGAGCAAGACCAATTAGACAGACTCTGGGCCATTTTAATCATATAAAGGAAATTCCTTATTAACCCAATCCCATGATTTGCTTTCTTTCCTCAGAGGAACTGTTTTCACAGGTATAACCACAAATTCTAAATCCTTTATGCTGTTTGGGAAGCCCATTTCTTCTTGCACTGCCAAACTGTGATGGAGAACAAGGAGGTTTTATGTTTTGTTCTTAGTGCTACAACCTGCTACAGAATCTCCCAGTCGTTCTTTGAAATCTTCCATTGCTCACTCAAATTCCACTGACTGTCCACCATAAACCACCGACTCCCCTGACGGGGGGGTAAGGGAAATGGAGAATTATAGTTTATGACAGAGAATAAATAGCTATGATGACCTGAAAGGATTCCAGCAGAAGTTTCCCAGTGAATGTCCTTGTTGTTTTTAACAAATGAAAACACCAGTCCAGATCATGTTGAAGGTGAGAAAAGACACGGGAATGACAGGGGTCCAAGGAGTGTGGCTCTGGCAAACATCCTTCAGAGCACAAGTGTAACATAATAGGAAGAGACAGTGAGGGAGCAGCAGACAGCTCAAGCGGCAGCCCTGGGCTTGTCTGTCTTTGCTCACTAATCACGAACTACGAGCTCCCTGTTTTCCCCCAGGAACACAGAACAGGATCCAGTACAGTCTCATCAGCGGCATGAAAGGAAATGTGGACAAAATAGAGCACATTTACAAATGTGAGACATTTGAAACACCTGTGGTAAAGACTTAGAATATAAATTCTGGTTGAATACAGGGGAGAGAAACTAGTATATTTTTATTTTATTATTGCTGGAATATTATCTTTCTCGTAAAAACAGCTACTGTAAAAGGTCAGTTCAGAAGGATGCTGTTCAAGGATACTGACAGCCAACTGACATCAGGAAATGGCTAATTCTTTGGAATTCTGGAAGGGGCTTCCCTGGTGGCTCATATAGTAAAGAGCCTGCCTGCAGTGTGGGAAACTAGGGTTATAGTCCCTGGATTGGGAAGATCCCCTGGAGAAGGAAATGGTAACCCACTCCAGTATTCTCGCCTGGAAAACCCCATGGACAGAGGAGCCTGGCAGGCTACAGTCCATGAGTCAGACATGACTGAGCGACTTCATGCACTTGGAATTCTGGAACGGGTAGGATTCACCAAAGTGCAGAATAACCACAGGGTGGTGGTGGTTGTTGAGTCGCTCAGTCGCGTCTGACTCTGTCACGACCCCATGGACTATAGCCCATGAGGCTTCTCTGTCCATAGGTTTTCACAGGCAAGAATGCTGGAATGGGTTACCATTTCCTTGCCCAGGGGATCTTCCTGACCCAGGGATCAAACTTGTATCTCCTGCATTGACAGATTCTTTCCCACTGGGCCACCAGGGTACATGGATACATATTTATCAAAATTATGTTTCAAATCCAAGGTGTTTACAGATTTTATGGAAGATTATGTTATGATTGTGTAAATTTCAAGAACGTAGTTATTGTCATGCTTTCTAACAAAAACAAGCAAAAAAAAAATAAGATCACCTGTTTATCTTATTAACAGGTGAATTTTCACTTGATTCATGAGTCATAAAATATTGGCACCACATAAAACCAGAGAAATTATGTGATTCAACCCTCTCATTTTATAGACGAGGTCAATGAGGTCTAGAAGAATGAAGTGATTTGCCTCAAATCACAATACAAGCTGAAACTGAGCCAGAGCTAGAAGCCAGGACTTCTTTTTTTTTTTTTAATGTATAGTTGATTTACAATGTTGTTTTATTTTCAGGCATACCACAAAGTGATTTACATATATATATATCTGAATTTTCTATATATATTATTTTATATATAGTAGTATTTTATATAATATTATATATATACTATTGTATATGTATGATATATAATATTTTATATATTACATGTATCTTATATATGAAATATATAGTATATATACAATATGTATAAAAATATATACATAATTTTTCGGATTCTTTTCCCTTATAGGTTATTACGAAATATGAATATCATTTCCTGTGCTATGCAGTGGGTTCTTATAGGTTATCCATTTTATATATAGTAGTGTGGAACCCAGGACTTCTATTTCCACCTTACTTTTAAGTACAAATGACAATAGACGCCCCACGCAGGAGTGAGACAATTAAGTCAGAGATAAAAGTAAAAAAACACGACCCTGGGAAAACTCTGTATGGGAAAAAAGGCTTATCCATACCAGCCATATAAAGAGGGTCTCAGGAAGGGGGTCCGTGTGTTCTACATGTTATTTCTGCCAGGAAAGCCATTTAAAAAAATGCAACAATTCTCATCTAGGACAGCTACTTTGATCGAGATATTCTTGGATTTCCACTTCAAAGGCCTCTGTAAGTCCTTGCTTCACCAGTTAAGTATGTGCAGGGTTACTTGCACACAGGAGTAAACCCTCGGCTTCTATCTTCTCCCCATGTTCATATTAGCATTTCTCTTTCTTTCCTTTTAGGACACAGTGCAAAATCTGTTTCCTATGACACACTTTAATTCTACTTTATAAAATTTGCTGATACCTCCAATCCATATTGATTCCTTCATATCTAAATTCCTATACATATTTTAGTGTATAATCAAATATTTTTTAAAAGTATGATTCATTTCTTTCTATGCAAATGTTTTATCACCTCAATGCACTCAGGTATTTCTATAAAAAAGACATAAGGTCTTTTGATAAATTAAGAAACAATAAAATTTGAAAGAGTATTGTGGTACAGAAGTAATTTCAGAAAAGTAGAACCTTGGTGATTTGTGTGTGTGTTTGTCGCTCAGTCATGACTGACTCTTTGTGACCCCCATGGACTGTAGTCTGCCAGGTTCCTCTGTCCATGGAATTCCCCAGACAAGAATACTGGAGTGGGTTGCCATTCCCTTCTCCAGGGGATCTTCCCAACCCAGGGACAAAGCTGGGTCTCCTGCATTGCAGACAGATTCTTTACTATCTGAGCACCAGGACTCACCTTGGTGATTTACCTAAAGTTTAAGAGGATGAATCATGTCTGAATTGCAATTAGTCTTTTTAACAGCACATAGCAAATACTTAGGTTAACATTATCTTTTTGTCTCTGGATAATTTTACCTGTGGAGGAAAAAAACATTCTTTTACCATGTTTTTTTTTTTTTTTAATAGCTTCATCATCAGATTTAGAGATGGGAGAGAGCAATGTGCTTCTGACTCTTCCCTAAATGAAGGAGCTAGTCCTTCATTTTTATTTCCTACAAGATAAGCAGATCTAAGATAATGAATAATTGAAACAAACAGGAGGAAGAGTCTTAAAGAGAATGGAGTTTCCAATGGAATAGGATGTTAGAATACTTATCAAGCTCCTCTTCAGAAAGGCTCGCTCTAAATTCTAGGGAGGAGACCCTTCAGGCTTTCACAGAGTGAAACTTTAAACTCTCTTTAACTTTAAAGAGAACAATAGCTCTGTTCTTGACTCTAGCTTGAAATTCACTCTGAACTTGACTTGGGACAGCTGAAGTTACACTGAAGGGAAGGTGGAGAAGACAGGGAGGAGTGCCAGCCTCAAGCCTGAGGTCCAGACAGCAGACAGTGATCCCTCCTCACTAAGGCTTTGTGCTCTCCACTTGGGCTCCAGTTAACTCCCAAAGACCCTGACCCTCTCCCACTCTGTATCTTGTGGGAGACTTGAGATTCCAAATCGGTCAGCCAAATGTAATTTAAAGGTACAGCAAAAACATATTTCAGGGATAAAATCTGAAGGAAAAAAAATGTGTTTCGTATGCCTGAGTCACATCCATTTGAGAAGAAATCTGATGCAAGAAGATAAAACGCCAGCTTCAGTAGCAGAAACCAACCACCACATCAAAGCCTGTCATCTGTCTTTTGGTTGAAAACATGGCAGGCAAGCGGATCTACAGAGGAGCCCGCTGATCATTTTATGGGCACTGAAGAATGTTTTAAAGGAACTTATATTGCACAACAACTACTTACTTTAATGGGATTTGTGTGGTTCAGGCCCTGTAACCTTTGGAAAATTGAAGGGAAGTATAATTGTAAAAGCCACTAAAAACTGTTTCGCTTTTATTGCAAGGCTTATGAAAAGCAGTGAGAGACAGCTGCGGCATTCATTTGCGTTTCTTTGGTTACACTAAGCTCCAATTCTAATTAGGACAGCATCCTTTTAATAAGTGCTCCGATAAATGGCACATAGGTCCTTCACTGGGATGACTGTAGACTGAGTTTAGCATATCCCAGTGACCAAAGCCAAGTTCAGTAGCACATCCAGGTCTCAGCAGCATACCCAGGATCCTCCACCACTGAAGGCCAGCAACTGTCAATAGGGACCAGGTGTTTTAGCACAGGGAACTCCACTCCAATGGAGTAGAATGAAACAATACTGCCAATGCTATGTGGTAGCCTGGATGGGAAGCGAGTTTGGGGAAGAATGGATACATGTATATGTATGGCCAAGTCCCTTTGCTGTTCACCTGAAACTATCCTGACATTAGTCAGCTCTACCTCAATGCCATCTGAGCTACCAGGGAAGCCCCACTGAAGACAGAAAGAGAAGAGAGAGACAGAGGAGGAGATGGTTGGATGGCATCACCAATGCAATGGAATTAACCTGGGCAAACTTCGGGAGATGGTGGGGGACAGGGAGGCCTGGCATGCTGCGGTCCATGGGATCACGAAGAGTCGGGCACAACTTGGCTACTGAACGACAAAACCCCAATACAAGATAAAAAGTTTTTCTAAAAAAGAGAGTGATCAGGTTTCAGCCAATACAAATGTCCAACTGTACAGCTGTGATTCATCTTATGGTGAATTACCACATCTCAGCTGCCAGAACCTGAACTTTGCAGGATGATCGTTGATGAGTATATTTTTTCCTTTATCATCAGCTTGGTATACATGTGGTTTACTTTCAGTCAAGTATGAGTCGTAAACCTTAGATTGTAGCCTTAAAACACTTAAATATTTGAGAGTACATGTTCTTTGCAGAAGAAAATGCTTTAGAAATGTGTGAAATAACATTATTTGAATGGGTTTCACCCCAAAGATGGATCAGTGACTCTGTGTAAAGCTACAGTGGTTTCATGCAGATTCAGGTAAAAGTTGAAAGCTCTCTGAGTATAGCCAAGTCTCATTTGAAATAGGAAACACTGGCGAATATGAGGCATCATAATAGTGTGTACTGCTCTTCACTTCATCTTACATATTTCCTTTTACCTCTGTAGGAAATCCATTTCCATAAAGTCAAAAATACCAGCACAATCCACATCACCTTATCTACTTTAACTGTCTTAAGACATTTTTCTGAAAGGACTCCTGACCAGAATCTTGAGGATATCTGGTGAAAAGCAAGCCTTCCCATGTGGCTCTGTTGGGACTATGTTGATAATCTCCCCCAATCTGTCATTTTCCATGTTACTCTGGGTCTATTTTAGACTGTAATTTCAGAGTACAAAGTTTATGTATTTAATTGAAGCTCTTTCCAATGCTTAGTGAATACAAAGTAGTAATCAGATATAAAATATTCATATAGTAGAACTATTATCTTAGGAGTACACAATAATATTGGCTTGGCCAAACAGTTCATTCAGATTTTCCCAGCTAATGTTACAGAAAGCATGAACTTTTTGGCTAACTCAGTACCTTCTCTTTGATAAAGACATAAAATTCTGGCTTCAGATATGTAAACTACTCCCAATTTCTCTATGGATGAATCACTTATTTACCGTTTTTCAATTCATTTCTGGATGTCAAGAAAAGTGGGAAATGAGAGTGTTTTAATGAGAGCCATCTACACTATAACCGGGAGAGTGCAGTGGAGTAGAGAAGCGAGGTCACTGGCTTGGCAATCAGAATGACCTGTGTTCTCCATTATGCCCTGCTACTTTATCAGCTGTGTGGACTTGGGTTAAGATCCTTTGCTTCTCTGAGCCTCAATTTTCAAAACAATAAAATGGAAGAAAGACTATGTACTTCCTAGGGTCATTTGAAATTCAACAAACACGGAGCAGGCAGACAGACACATAGCAGTCAGTTTGTAAGTGGTGGATTTCACAGCTACCATGGCTGCTGTGATTTTTCCTTGGAGAGGGACTAGTCAAAGTCACTGCTGTTCTTCCTTTTTTCTTCTGTTTTTTTCTTCTATTCACTGCTTGCTGGTATCTAAGTGCTCACTAAGAGCTCTATCACAGCCTAACTGGGGAGATGGTGAGAAAAACATACAAATATGTTGCTATGGCTTAGTTAGGTTTGATGGGGGAGCATCGTTGAGATCTAGGGAGCATGAAAAATGAGTAAAAACTTCATAAATTAAAAAGAACTGAAACATGATCACAGACTCAAAATTGCACACGGAAATCATGCGTTGAAGTTTGTCCCGAAAGCCCCATTTGGATCTCTTTGCTTACTGCTAATCAATTTCCTGGCTCTCTAACAAGGAAATTTTCCTTTCTCAATACAAATTTTGAAAAGAAATATTCAGAAAGCAGGCAGATTCCAACACTCAAAGACAGGTAAGCAACCTACTCCTTTAACAAGTCATCTCACTGAAAATGAGTTTAAAAAAAAAAAAAAAAGAAAGAGACAGGAAAAAGGAAGACAGCCAAGAGCTAAACCCAAGCTATGAAAATTCAATGATTCCTCAGGCTGTTTGCCTTGGTTTGACTAATTTGGTTGCCACATGTCTAAAAACACAAAAGTTGGGTCATATTACTCAATATTTATTCAGTGACTTTTTTTTCTTCTTCTAAATGTCTGAGCGCCTTGATGAATTCCAAAGGGATACAAAGAAACCAAGGAAAGCAAAGTTCTGGGAAAGGAGTAAGTTCTGACTGAGATTTTAAAAGCTTTCTAAAATTGCAATATTCCAGGTGTGTGGTCTCCTTGGAAGCGTGGGGCATTTGAGTAGGATTACAAACAAAGCTCCAGAGGAGTCATAAGCCACGGCCTTCTTTGGGTAGCATTTTTCCTTTGTAGTAAGGCTTGTTGTCATTTTGTAAAAGACACAACATCATCTTGACATTAGCTGTAGAAACTGGTGTCTTCATGGGAGGCAACTGCCATGAGTCATTTTTTTTAATGATTCATTTTTTGGGGGTAAAAATTTTTAATGTACTGAAGAAAAATATGGTTTCTTTAAAAAAATATAAAGCTGGAGGCAGGTAGCAATGAAGGAGATATACATCATTAGAAAGTCAGCTCAGCTCTTGAAAGGACAGTACTAGTAGAACAAGACTCTTTTATTTGGATAAAACAAAAGACAATTATGAGGCATTTGAACACTTAAGAATAGAAGTATGACTTATATTTCCTTATGTTTTTCATCTCAAGTTAAAAGGACAGATGCCTATAGCAGAGAAAGCCACTGAGAAGAGAGAATTAGTTTTTCCTCACAATAAAGATGGAGCCAAAGATAATTCCATAACAATGTCTACAGTAAGTGAAGAGGGTTAAAGAAGAAATTAAAGCCCTTCTCAGGTATTACTCTGGTGTCTGACATCAAAATGATTCAGTTCAGTTCAGTCACTCAGTCATGTCTGACTCTTTGAGACCCCATGAACTGCAGCACACCAGGCCTCCCTATCCATCACCAACTCCCAGAGTTCACCCAACCCATGTCCGTCGAGTTGATGATGCCATCCAGCCATCTCATCCTCCCTTCTCCTCCTGCCCTGAAAATTTCCCAGCATCAGGGTCCTTTCAATTGAGTCAGCTTTTCGCATCAGATGGCCAAAGTGTTGGAGTTTCAGCTTCAACATCAGTTCTTCCAATGAACAACCAGGACTAATGTCCTTTAGGATGGACTGGTTGGATCTCCTTGCAGTCCGAGGGACTCTCAAGAGTCTTCTCCAACACCACGGTTCAAAACCATCAATTCTTTGGCACTCAGCTTTCTTTATAGTCCAACTCTCACATCTATACATGACCATTGGAAAAACCATAGCCTTGACTAGACGGATCTTTGTTGGCAAAATAATGTCTCTGCTTTTTAATATGCTGTCTAGGTTGGTCATAACTTTCCTTCCAAGGAATAAGGTCTTTTAATTTCATGGCTGCAGTCACCATCTGCAGTGATTTTGGAGCCCCAAAAAATAAAGTCTGACACTCTTTCCACTGTTTCCCCATCCATTTCCCATGAAGTGATGGGACCAGATGCCATGATCTTCGTTTTCTGAATATTGGGCTTTAAGCCAACTTTTTCATTCTCCTCTTTCACTTTCATCAAGAGGCTCTTTAGTTCCTCTTCACTTTCTGCCATAAGGGTGGTGTCATCTGCATATCCGAGGTTACTGATATTTCTCCTGGCAATCTTGATTCCAGCTTGTGCTTCTTCCAGCCCAGCATTTCTCATGATGTACTCTGCATATAAGTTAAATAAGTAGGGTGACAATATACAGCCTTGACATACTCCTTTTCCTATTTGGAACCAGTCTGTTGGTCCATGTCCAGTTCTAACTGTTGCCTCCTCACCTGTATACAGGTTTCTCAAGAGGCAGGTCAGGTGGTCTGGTTTTCCCATCTCTTTCAGAATTTTCCACAGTTTATTGTGATCCACAGAGTCAAAGGCATTGGCATAGTCAATAAAGCAGAAATAGATGATTTTCTGCAACTCTCCTGCTTTTTTGATGATCCACTGGATGTTGGCAATTTGATCTCTGGTTTCTCTGCCTTTTCTAAAACCAGCTTGAATATCTGGAAGTTCACAGTTCAAGGACTGCTGAAGCCTGGCTTGGAGAATCTTGAGCATTACTTTGCCAGTGTATGAGATGAATGCAATTGTGCAGTAGTTTGAGCATTCTTTGGCATTGCCTTTCTTTGAGATTGGAATGAACACTGACCTTTTCTAGTCCTGTGGCCACTGCTGAGTTTTCCAAATTTTCTGGCATATTGAGTGCAGCACTTTCACAACATTGTCTTTCAAGATTTGAAATAGCTCAACTGGAATTCCATTATCTCCACTAGCTTTGTTCATAGTGATGCTTTCTAAGGCCCACTTGACTTCACATTCCAGGATGTCTGCCTCTAGGTGAGTGATCACACCATCATGATTATTTGGGTGTGAAGGTCATTTTTGTACAGTTCTTCTGTGTATTCTTGCCACCTCTTCTTAATATCTTCTGCTTCTGTTAGGTGTCTACCATTTCTGTCCTCTATTGAACTAATATAAAGACTAAAATTTGCCAAAATGGTCAACATGAGAAAATTGGTATTTTTAAACAATGTTTAAGAGAAGGGAATTTAAAATTCTCTTTAAAGAATTAAAAAAGCCAAAGTGTAACCAGTGATTTTAAGTTGGACATATTTTGAGAACTGTATCACACTATAACATCTCTAGGTTTCAACATTTTTGTCTGTAAAATGAGTTGCTTTAAGATATAACCAATACATTTTTAAAAATTATAACAACTAGGTGTACACATTTCCTATTTTGCTTTAAGTTCTGTTATGAAGCAATTGTGGAAATTGACAGTTGGGGCTTTAGGTTAGCAATCAGGAGGCTCAGATCCTAACTCAATAGGATTACTGACCAAATCTCTGATGTTAGGCTGCAGTGTCCTTACTGGAAAAATTATAAGTTGGACTCGGTAACCAAGATCTCTTTCAAATCCAGCATTTTGGGTTTTTAGAATTGCTTTCAAATTATCAGCATCTAGCCCAATAGAAAACTTTTAATAATTGTCTGTTTCAGGCAATGACTGAATTGTGTTCTTTTGTTTTTGTTATGCTTTTTGTTTTGCTTTGTTTTGTTCTTGTCTTTGTTTTGGAAAATCTTTCACTAGACGATGCACTGGATGAAGACTGTTCTGTAATTACTCATTCCTAGAGGAAGCTGAGGTGATTGACCTGTTCCTCCATGCTCAGAGTACTCTACGGAGGTCTTCAAGTTGAAATTAATGTGAATCTTTATTTTAAAAGAAATTAGTTCATCCATTAAGTATAGTCTAGGGAAAGAGAAAATTTAAGAGGTTTCTAATAGCTTAGTTGGTAAAGAAGTGAAAGTCACTCAGTCATATCTGACTCTTGAGACCCCATGGACTCCTCCCAGGCTCCTCTGTCCATGGGATTCTCCAGGCAAGAAATTGGAGTGGGTTGAATCCACCTGCAATGCAGGAGACCCCGGTTTGATTCCTGGGTCAGGAAGATCCCCTGGAGAAGGGACAGGCTACCACTCCAATATTCTCAGCCTTCCCTTGTGGCTCAGCTGGTAAAGAATCTGCCTGCAATGTGGGAGACCTGGGTTCATTCCCTGGGTTGGAAAGATTCCCTGGAGAAGGGAAAGGCTACCCACTCCAATATTCTGGCCTGGAAAATTCCTTGGGGTCACAAAGAGTCGGACACAACTGAGCGACTTTCACTAAGAAGCAGTTATTTTAACCTCAGGTGGTGCTGGTGGTAAAGCATCCACTTGCCAGTGCAGCAGATGTGAGAGACGGAGGTTCAGTCTCTGGGTCGGGAGGATCCCCTGGGCATGGCAACTCACTCCAGTACTCTTGCTCGGAGCATCCCATTGACAGAGGAGCCAGGTGGGCTACAGTCCACCTGTATAGGTTCGCAAAGAGTCAGGTACAACTGAAGCAAGTGTTCAAAGGGGGGAAAAAAACAGAAATGAGAATAATGCTATTTCTATTGTTACTTCTACTAGTTTTGACCACCCTACGGGTTGGGTGACAGCAGACTTACTGAAACACTGTCAATGTCAACCACGTTAGACTAGTCCCCAGATTGGTGCCGCTAACAACATTCACACCTATTCTTGACCTACATATCCTCTCACTATCAACATCTTCATTCATTCAAACAAATATTAAGTATCTACTACACACCAGGCAAGTGGATGCTCTGAGAAATAGAGAGATATTATACATAGTCCACCTTCGAGGAACTTTATAATTTATTTGGGAAATCAGGCCCCAGGCACTTGAAATATAAAGTAATAACAGAGGAAAGATATTCCAGCAGATGTGGTGGCCATCAGAGCCATTAACAAGTGAAGGAGAATGGAGACACAGAAGTGGGTGGTGAGAAGACACGGTTAGCATGAGCCTCCCTCTGTCATGTGTGAGTTCAGCAACACTTCCTCAGCTGCATTATGATTTGTCCTCCATTCACCCCATTCCAACTGTGCAACCGATGATCTGACAAATCACACCTTCCTCATTTTTTACTCCTGTTCTTCTTTGATCTTGTATGTCTTTGCCTAACCACACGTCCTAGGCCTTTCCCTATATCCACTGACTCTTTATATTGATGTCTCCTCCTCCTCCTCCACATCTCCGTTAACCTGTCAGCTCTTCATAGAGACCTTCTCCGGTCACCAAGCAGAAGTAACCTGGATGTAACTATTGCCCTTCCAACATCTGAATGAACCATCTTCTTTGTAACTTGTGACAATTTGTAATTATTATTGTTGGTTGGCTCACACGCTAGAATATGAGCTTCAAGGGAGCAGGAACCTTTTCTGACTTCTAACTGTAGTATCCCATCCTCTAGCATTAGTGCCTGATATACTTTAGGCTCTTTTCTTTGAATGACTGAATGAATATATGTTAACCGTGCTTGGTGAAAATGCCCACTCTGTACACCTTGTTGATTCACACTCAGCTACCAAATCTGACAGCCCTTTCAGGGATGAGCTTCTATAAAGTCTTGGCACACAAACTTTCCTGTTATGAAGGCTGACTGCATTCTCTACAAGGCATGTAAATTCCAGAAGCATGTGTTATCTGGGGCTTTCATGCATTTTCTTTGTATATGACTCCCCATCAGTAATTATCTCCCTAGTTAGAAGAAAGCCTTGAGCCAGGTAAGTATGCAGAACAGAGCTTTATACATCTCAATCTGCTGCTGCTGCTAAGTCACTTCAGTCATGTCCGACTCTGTGCGACCCCATAGATGGCAGCCCACCAGGCTCCCCCGTCCCTGGGATTCTCCAGGCAAGAACACTGGAGTGGGTTGCCATTTCCTTCTCCAATGCATGAAAGTGAAAAGTCAAAGTGAAGTTGCTCAGTCATGTCCGACTCTTAGCGACCCCATGGACTGAGGCCCACCAGGCTCCTCCATCCATGGGATTTTCCAGGCAAGAGTACTGGAGTGCGGGGCCATTGCCTTCTCCAATACATCTCATAGCACTCATTAAATGTTTGACCTTGGTGATAATGACACATATAGGATTATAGAACATTTTAGTGCTGACCTGATATGGTTATATCTGTTCTAAAAATACATGTTTGGCTTTAGGTTGTATTCTCTTCTAGTTAGTCATTTCTAGTAACTGTGTTTCTGTTCCCTTTCACTGGTAAAGGAGCTTGGGAAAAAGCACGACTAATTCATTTTCCAACATACAAGAACATTACTGTCTGTCAACCACACCTAAACCTTAATTATATGGTGATTTCCTCTCTAGGGATATGTGACTTTTAACTAGTAAAGAAGCTGATGCACTAAGGTCATCTGAGAGAAAAAAAGATTTTGGGCAAAGCACTCAAAAATCCATGAGGGATAATCTTATTCCACTGAATCATGTCCCCTGCTGTTGAACAGCCCTAAAGAACTCCTTGTTAATAGGTGATTCTGTCTGCCTGGAGTGGAAATCTATGAGTAATCTCTATGTCACTGTGACTCATGTCATAGCCAGCACTTCCAACTCCCCATCATCTGAGGGTTGGCGAGAAGACTTTATACTGCTCAACTCATAATAGGAAGAAGCCAGGAGAGAGGAAAGACCTAATAACAAGTTTTATTGATTAAAAAGAAGATAACTAGAAATGGAGGATGACCAAGGGTAAGAACAGTGGCTTTTTAGTCACCACCTAAATCACTCTTCCTTGACAGCTGTTTCCAGTGTGCCTTCAATGCAACACAGCCCTTCTTCCTTCCACATCCTTGAATCTTTTTTAAAGATTTCTCTACCTTGAGTTTTTTTTTTTTTCCCCCCAGATTTTAAGTTACTTTCAAGAAAGGACTTTATAGCAATATGCTGAACCAAGAACAAAGAAAGTGAAAGTGAAGTTGCTCAGTCATGTCCGACTCTTTGCAACCCCATGGACTGGAGTCCACCAGGCTTCTCCATCTATGGGATTTTCCAGGCATGAGTACTGGAGTGGGTTGCCATTTCCTTCTCCAGAGGATCTTCCCAACCCAGGGATGAACCCGGGTCTCCCACATTGCAGGCAGATGCTTTACCATCTGAGCCACCAGGGAATCTCCAAGAACAAAGACAAACCAGGACAAACCAGGACAAACTAGAGTTGAATTCCACTACAAAACCATTCTTTAGTCACTGATAGAACTTTCATTTGCTAGCTTTCTTCTTCTTCCCCTCTATTCTTCTGCAATTCTAATTAAAATGGGGTAGGATTTGACAATGTGGTTAGCTTACCAAAAGGCAGAACCTTTAAAACAAAGTATCTCTGAAATAAAATGGAAGATTTTATGAACTCAGGTGACTCACACACACACACACACACACACACACACAAAACAAACCAAATGATAATATGGATTAGGGATGTAGGTGGGAGAAGAGATTTTGGGGAAAAAAAGTTATGTTTGCCATAAATTGATTAAAGAAAATGTGCATATGGACGGCAGGTGAGCCCATCCTAAATTGCAGCTTTACATTTTCGAAATCTAGCCAAAGAGGGAGTTATCTATAAGGAAATCAGGTCCCTTTCTGGCTATTCATTTGTGCTTTGTAGACCCGCTGGTGGTCTTCTTCACTTTATTCTATTTGGTTGTTTTCATACTAAGATTTTCCAGAATTAGTGGTCATACTTCCCTTGAAAACATCATTAAATTTCTTTCTTTCTTAATGATCTGTCAATTTGGAAGTAAAGCTGGTTGGCTGGAAGATTATCATGATTTTCTCTCCTGGACATGTCCATTTTAGCACCAGCCTCAGCACTTCCTAAAAGCTGAACGGGCACTAACTTTGCTGGCTGCTAAGCCTAGGACGTCACCAAGTGACATCAGTAGAGTTAACCTTTCGACTAGAGAGAGTCTATTTTTATATCAAAGTTTATCTCTAATTAGTCATAGTACCAGATCAGATTTTCACAATAGTGATTTTATACCCTTTCCTCGCAATCCGATGCTCATGTCTTTTCACAGAATTTTATTGTACAGACAATTTTATATAATTGGCAGGGGTGGGGTGGGGAGGTACTCAGTGGGTGAAAGTCAGATAACCTGGGTTCCTGACCGGTCTGGTTCTAAAAATTCATGTGATTTTTTTTTTCCTAGTCATGTGATCTTAGGAGGTACCTTTGCCAAGCTTGGTTTCCATCTCTACTGTTATCAAATAGGGCATGTTATTAGACTTTTTAATATCTTTTCCTGATTTTAAATTATCAATGCTTCTTCAAATAGTTGATCGGTGAATAAATCTGTGCCCTCAGAGAGGTATATAGTAAAGAATAATATATTTGTTTCCTAGTTATCTCAAATTTTGAAATCTATAAGTATATAATTCCATGGATACACATTTTTGTGGTCAAATCTGTAGTATTTTCTATGCTTTAAACAACATTACTGATGATCTTTGTGGATGTTTTTATTTCAAAATTGCATAAATGCTCATTTTCTTTTAGATAAACTTTAAAGAAAATGTTCAGATTTAGCAGGTATTCAGATTCAGACATGACTGAATGACTAACACACACACACACACACACACACACACAAACAATTGAAAAGAAATTAAAGATGAAAAAACATTTTATAAAGTTCCGAAATTTTAAAATGATCTGACATTTAGAGGTGGGGGAAATATTTTATAAAATGTCTCTGTGTATACACATCTGTGTGTGCCTGTGTGTGTCTGTATAAGTGTGTGTATGACTCAGCTCAGAGAATCCTGGGTTTAACTGCAACAGTGCTATATACATGAGAACCAGAAGCAGATCCAATTGCCCACAGTGGAAAGGACCAGTTCTTGGCATTGTGAAAGATGTTAGTTGTTTGGGCTTTCCACACAGCCCACTGAAACTGCAAAGACCTATCATTATTACTTAGTCTTACAGCAGCTATATCTGGTAGCTCACTTTGACATATTAGTTTCTAGGTAGGAGCTCCCAGACAATGGCTCGTGTAATATCAGAGCCAGCTGGACTCAGCTGTAAACAACAACAAAAAAATCTTAAATAGATATTTCAGATCTTTAAAATTTAAATAGACCAAGACAGAGTGTAAAAGTTCTAAGTAAGTCAATTGCCAGGTTGTGCTGGTCGGTACAACTAAGTGCTGTATCAATGTGCTTAGTCACTCAGTTGTGTCTGATTCTTTGCAACCCCGTGGACTGTAGTCCACCAGGCACCTCTGCCATGGAATTCTCCAGGTGAGAATACTGGAGTGGGTTGCCATTCCCTTCTCCAGGGGATCTTTCTGACCCAGGGATTGAACCAAGGTCTCCTGCATTACAGGCAGATTCTTTACCATCTGACAGTCTTAAATTGTTGCATAACGTAGACACAGAGGAGGGAAAGTGACATAAAAGAAGTAGGGATGCATTAAAGATGAATCACTAAGGAGGCTTTTAACTAAACTTGGAGAGTTTATATATTGACACCATCCCACCAGGACCCAAGTAACATGCAAGCCTTTAGAACCATTTGCAGTATATGTGTCAAAGTCCAGACCAAAGCAACTAGGTAGGTTTTATGGGTCCCTCTAGAAAAGCAGTTTCTTGTCAGGGCTAGAAAAATAATGTTACAATGGATCCAGTAACAACAGAATGTAGGCCTGTTAGTTGCATTGCAAATTGATACCTCTTCCAAAAGGAAAGAATCCAAAAAAACAATTTATTCCCCAGGCTAAGAGAATAACTCTGACATTTAGGATTAAGAAGAGTTTGGTGTGTAGTCTGTCACACACAAGGTGCAGCTCTGTTGGGGCAAATCTGTCTACCGTGTTATTTGTTTCAACGAAGACCATCACGATGGCGAGTTTCTCCAGGATCATCCCTTGTGGGGGCTCAGGACAGGAGACAGGAAGATGTATGTCATTGGTTCTCCCAAGTCTAGTTTGCTTTTCAAGGTTCCTCTAAGCATACAGAACAGCTGAGAAGGCAAGTTTGCAAAGAGTCCTATACAATGACTGCAGTGACCATTGGCCAATAAATCAATTACATCTTTGTACCCTACTTAACCTTTGGATATGATGAATATTTGGAGTGTGTTTTTTGTGGTCTCAAGCCAGAAGTTAACCACAGCCTGAGATTTTTAAACCTCAGGAAAAGAACTAGAAATCTGTGTCTCCCACTTTATTCTCAATGCAGTTGGAAAGCACAAAATTCCATTAGAGAGAGACAATGTGATTGTGTTCATAACTTCTGAGGGTTGAGAGGCTGCATTTATACGGTGTCTTTCCTCCAAAGATCATAAAGCACCTCACATATGTTATTTCATTTATATTCCAAATGTCTTTATGGTATAAGAAGGGAGAAGAGTACTTAATACAATTTTAAGGAAAATATATATTAATAATTTAATACAGTTCAGCAAAACTAAGTAACATTAATTTAATATACAAGGGAAACCAATGTTTGTTGGCATTCAGAATTTTAAATGGACAGTGGATAAATTCATTATTTTTATCTTTAATGAAAAATGTTATTTTACTTGTCCCAACTCTTCTTGATCACATTAATTGTTCTCTTTTCTTAACTCTAATTGCTTTAAGTGCTTGGTTCACACAATTTAACACATTGTTATACAGTGTACCATTGTCTCAATAGCTACTCAAAGGGAGAGAGTGGCGTGTATTGGAAATGATAACTAGAAGACAGAGCCTTGAGTGCCCATCCTGTCTGCCCCTCACTATCATTCAACAAATTCACATCCTTCCTATGCTCCAGTTTCTTTACTAACAAATGAAAAAATCTTAATGAATGGTTGTGAGATTCAAAGATGGTTTTCATCTTAAAAATACTATGCATATAAATAAGACACTATTATTGTAAACTCTGTGACACTCAGTCTGGCTGCAGAGCCTAAGTTTTAAAATGCTTTACTCTGCTTGTCTTTCAAAGAACTGGCATTCTTTCCTCAAAGAATGCAGAGATTATGAAACTTCCTTCCTAAAGCTATCAAAAGATGGAAGAACTTTTTAAGAAGTGCACAGAAATTTGTGGGCATGTGTTGGGTATAATTTTAACTGAGAATTTGAAATAGATAAATATACTGACTTCTTCATACATATGATTGGGTTGCAATCGTATGATTTGTATAAGAGGTGTTCATTCAGAGAAATAGTTCTGAGCATTTGATTTGGCAAAATATTAAACACTGAAGTTATAGCCTACAAGATATTTCTATTCTTCTCTTGATCAACTAGTTACAAATTCTTCCCAGAATTATAGGAGGATAAATCCAATTATGTACAAGGCCAATGGGAACAAGATAATTGCATAGATCTAGTACCCATCCATTACACTCAGCATCATTAATCACTGAACTGCCACAACCTCAGCTTTCTGGAATCCCCAGTTGTTTGAAATACTCTGCTATTGCCATTTATGGAAGAACCATATTATACTGCCTTTGTCTTAAGTGTTATCAAAATAAAATTTAAAAATTAAGTGTTTATCCTTAAAAGGGTGTGATAGAACAATGGAAAACATGAGAAAAAAAATCAAAATTTGACATAGGAACATAGACATCAGAACCTCAATCAAAGGATCTGGTTAGCCTCACTGAGAAATTAAGTTGGGTAGTTCTCTTTTTAGTTTTTTGTGATGGAAATTACATTTGTGAGCAGAAATGTGTGCCTGCTTTCCCCTCATATGCACCTCACACACATGCCAACTCCACAGGGGGGAATCTGACAAATGTGCAGTTCTTGAACAAAGCAAGCAAAGCATTTGGCTTGAGTAGAGATGGAATGTTCAGTAGCCAACAAGTTAAACCGAGTTCATTCCCAAAGTTTATATGAGCCCTTAAACCATGGAATTAAAAATAAATTGCAGTGATAAGTCAATTCAGGTTTTCTATTTGTGTTTTCTTTCTATTCAGTGTAACGTATGTTTATTGAACACCCACTGCCTGGTGGATATGAAAGGTCAGTGGCCCCCACCCCCACAAGGAGCTCACAGTTTAGTGAGAAAAACAGATATACAAACAAGTAACTTCAAAAAAATGAGCTAAGTAATGGAGGCATACACTATAAAATTGTGGAACAAATTAAGGATCAAGTGTGTCTAAATTGATGAAAAAAGAGTCACAGAAAAGGAGCAACTAATTGCACTGGATTTTGAAGGAAAAAAATATACATTTTGACCTAGAGAGAAAGACTACTGGTAATGGAAAGGCAGTGATAGGAAGCAATATTACTCATTCCTAATAGAGGATTTTCACTTCACTTATTTCTCATTCCAGCCCCATGAAGGAGCATGCATTGTCCTAATTTTAGAAGTTCTGGAAAGTAGGTATCTCAAGAATGCAGAGCTGCTAAGTGACATGATCTTGACTTTCTTAAAAGTTGCTGAAGCTGAGCACTGGGAGATCTAAGAGGAAAAAGATGAAGCTGTAGGAAAAGTAAGACCAGATAGTGGAGCGCTTCTTAACAACATGCATTTGGACTCCATCCTTTAGTGCACAGGAATCAGCAGGGGAGTGTCAGCAGGGGAGTGGGTGACAGGAGCAGTTTTGCCTTTCAGATAACATCCTGGTAACTGCATAGAGGACAGTTTCGGATGGGCATGTGGCAAACATCGATGTTACATAGATTTCAACGGTTGGTACTAGTAATGTGGTCCATCCTGCTACTCTGAATACTTAGAATGCTTTAGGCATCTCTGATTCTTAATATCCCTGTCCATCATCTCTCACTGACTCTCCTATGTGAACCTATGTTTAACTCTCCTGCTCTTCATTCTTTGAATCTATTAAGTATATGTGTGTCTGAATTACTGAAGATGCAAAGTACAAATTCAGGACATGAAGAAGCACCATTTTTTAATATATGGGAGAGCTTTGAAGGACTGTCCAAATGGTCCAAATATATATCCCAAAAGACCATGCACCCCTCCATAAGGAACCTGCAGTAACACTATCAAAGACTCTATACTACCAGAAATTGCCTCCACCCTCCAACACTCCACCTGAGAACTAGTAAGCTTCCTGAGCTCCTGAGAAGTCTCACTTTAAGCAACTTATTTATTCTAAAAAATGAAAATTTCCATAAACATAGTATCAGATATGACAAAATACTGACCACAGGATATTTTTAAATTGCTAACTCTACTGTACATTTATAATGTAATTAGATATATATACAAAACGCCAGAAATGCAGGCATTTGTACTCTGAGGCAAACTCATCATGTTTTTGTGTTGCCTTGTCCAATTCAAATCGAAGCAAGCCTGTCTCTTTCTGAGCTCACCAGGAACCCTTAGTTCTCTCCTCTTTGCCATTTTCCAGCCCTTTTCACTATAACTTTCCCTTTAGTCTTGAAATGGGCAGAACCCTCAGGGTCCTCATCCTCAACCTCACTGCTCATAATTCAATTTTCTGTGAATTGAGAAAGTTGCCTTCTTGCCCTTTATCTGGAGGAGCTATGCCCAAACCACAGCCCCAGGATGGAACAGAGGAAGAAATGAGACACATTCAGAAACTCAAAGAATCCCTCTTTTCAAGGAACCAAACATTTGCCTCTCTGAAAGAGTTTTATACAAGAATAAAAATTTAAAAAATAAATAAATAAACAAGGCTTATTAATGTTTGCTGGAGAAACAGAAGAGCTTTTTCCACAAGAAAAGTCCTTTCTGTACTGAAACTGGCAGCCAGACGGCCCAAGCATTTATCTCCTACATAGAAAGTGCTCTGTCAGGCAAGCTGTGATTAACAATAAGCTGAAAAACACGCCCCAGACTTCCACTGTATTTTATTTGGCAGAGAGGAATTATTCCTCAGCACAAAGTATTTGCAACTGGCATCAGTTAAACAAGAAATTACAGCCTTTAAAAGCCCTATTTATCATTAGCTGCAAAAGTGCAGACTTCACCGTCAATTACCCTGACAAAGGATTACAGACCATCAACATTGCACACAGGAGAACACCAGCCTTGGCGGCCAGTGAGCCACTCTGAAGGGAGGACTAGTACATTAAACACCAAGAGCCCCTTCCCCAGAGAGCCCCCTGGACCCTTCCTCGCCCATTCTTTTCCCGTTTGAAGACTGACTCCCCCGTCTTTTGCACTGTCTCTCCCTTCACCTCATCTAATAGAGGCTGGTAGACCAGCAAGCCAGCAGAAAGATGCGATGGTTGTTTAAGGCATTGTTTAAGAATTTCTAGCCAAATCATTCAGCAGCAACTTTGCTCCAATTCTGCTCTGAATGAGCTCTGTTGATAAAAATGGAAATGACAAGATTGGTTTCTGAAAACTAAAGAAATAATATGGTTTTATTCCTCTCAACTGCTTCATTTAGAGGCTAACTGGTCAGAAAAATAGTGAATTTTAATATGCAAAAGGCCTCTACTGTGATTTTAAAACACTTTCCCAAATCCTGAATGGTGCCTATGTATTCTTGGAAGAAGTCTTTTTGCATTTCATTGAGGCATTAAGCCATCTTTAAATGATTTCTTTCCTAGGAACAGAAAAACAAAAAGATGCTTTGTTTTCCAGATTTTAGATTTTTTTAAAGATTATTATTCTCAAGTGTATATATAAATGATACAGCATCTTTCTCAAGGAACATATGTGTATATCTTCATTAGGTTTAACTCTCCAAAGAAGTATGAGGTCATTGTCAATATTACTATCACCTTGTTGCCACTTAACTTAAATGGTCCTGGCGTTTCTCTCAGAGACTTACATATTAATATAACTATTCCCTTCAATATTTTGTTTTTATTGCCTATATTTGTCTCAGCATACAAACATCAGTATTTTATGAGAATGAAATAAAATAAAATAATATATACAAACCACTTATTTTTGTTTATAGTGGTTTGTACAAGTATATATCACTATATATAGTGATCCATAAATTATGATAATGATGTTGGCAGTAATGTTGATAAAGATGAGGAGAAGAAATATGCAGTATTAAAATATGTTTTTATAAAGGCTTTTTAATGTTATGAAAGAACACTTGTGAACATTTATGTCCATATGCATACATGCAAGGGAAGTATACATGCAAGTTAGACATATGGTTTATTCTTAACTATGTGAAACAATATTCAACAAAATAAGACTAGAAGGAAATAATTCAAAATGTTGAGTATTCACCTCTAAGTGATGCAATAATAGATATATTGTCTATAATAATAGACAATAGAGAAATGTCTTTTCTATACTCTTCTCTAAGTTTCAATGATGATTTGTCTTACATTTATTATGGGGGAAAAAAACAGAAAAGGTAAAGGCAAGGAAAAAAATCAAAACTAAAATATTAGGCTTGTAAGGTGATTGTGAATGTTTATACTTTTCACATCTGATATGATAACCCTCCAATTATTCCCATTTTTCCTATAAAGTAGCTGAGACTTAAAGAGATTAAGTTTATCTCTTTCCCAATGGAAATCAGGTAGGTACCCAGCTAAAACGGAGACACATCTTACTCTATTTCTAAGCCTATGTACTTTTTCTTCTTGCTGCCTCCCGCACTGATGTGTGTCTGTGTATGTGTGTGTCTGTGTACACTCAGGCACACTTGCATGTTCATGTTCTATTCTTTGCCTGTTAATGTGTGTTTAAGTGGGTCTATTCATATATTGTGGGAAAGGAAATGGCAACCCGCTCCAATATTCTTGCCTGGAGACTCCTGTGGACAGAGGAGCCTGGTGGGCTGCTGTCCATGGGGCCGCACAGAGTCGGACATGACTGAAGCAACTTAGCATGCATGCATGCATTGGAGAAGGAAATGGCAACCCACTCCAGTATTCTTGCCTGGAGAATCCCAGGGACAGAGGAGCCGGGTGGGCGGCCGTCTATGGGGTTGTACAGAGTCGGACACAACTGAAGCGACTTAGCAGCAGTAGCGTTCATATATTGAGGCTCCTGACCTCTCCAGATTAGGGCAAGTTCCTTCTCACTTGGTCCACTGTGTTCTTAAAAACTATCACAGAGCTCTCACTTGTGGGTGACCTCCTCCAAAACTCAAAGGCGTTTGGGTAGCTTTATTTAGCTCTATTAGGTTCAGAGAATGTGCCAGGCAGATTCTCTGCCCAGAAATAATCTCCTTTTATTCATGCTCTAAATTAACTCATGGAAGAGTGAGCCGAACTAAATTAAAGCTTTCATACGGCAAGGCCCTGGATTTTTACTGAGTGGTAAACGTTTTCTCTCTCTCTGTGAGAACTTTACTATTTCCTTCCTCTAAGAGAGGCTGTGCTTAGATGCAAGAAAGTAGCTCAAAGCAGATCTTGAAGAATTCTTTTTATTTGACAAATACTCTTAGTTTGAGTCCCCAGTGTGGAATATTTACGATTTTATAGGTTTTCCTAGCTTTTAAAGTCATTTGCATGTAAATAAAGAGATACAAATCTCAAACACAAATGGCAAAATGTGTTCTTTGCCCATTTATTTTTTAACTGGAAAATTGAAACATCAGAATCAATCAGTGAGGTAGTTTTACTTGTAAGGGACTTCAAGAGGCTTAACAAATCTTAACCACATCCCTTCTGGACCAGCAGCTGTATTTCTGTTATCTTTTCATAACTATTGGAATACTGGGACGCATTCCTCTCTGAGAACTGTACACTAGGGAACAAGCAATGTAAGACAAAAAAAAATATGATCTTGAGATTCAAGACTGCCTCTTTTTCCCTAATACAGACATGTCACTGTTGGTTGTGACTAATGACACAATTTAGTACCCTAGGGAGTAACACCCACTGAGTTTCTAAATAGCTCTAGACAAGCACGCCGGGCTCTGTCTTACTGTCATGTGACCCTGGGACTTTTCATGTGTCACTCTCTCCTTTGCTCCTGACTACCTGGCACCTTGCATGAGTAACCAGCGCAGGTGTGAAGAGTAGATCTCTCTCTCTCTCTCTCTCTCTCTCTCACTGGAGTTTGAACACACACACCATTACAGGGAGAGGAAACTAAAAGCCCAAGCCTTCTACACTGAAGTCTAGAGGGAAGCATGTCTATATTTTATCTCTCTGCAGTAAACAGCTAGAAAGTCCCAGAAAAATCATCCCAAGTTGTTCTAATCCTGTGCTACACTACCTCAGCTGGGGTTCCAGCAAAGGTCCCAGAAAATACAGCAAAAAAGGGTATACCCAGGAAAAGAAGTGAAAAGAGATGTGATTAGGATAGCTGGGGGAGGGGGGCGGGGGAAGATGTGATTTCATACCTCTTACAAATTAATTGTTGACTGGAGACATGACTTTATAATATAAACTAACAGGTAGTGATTTTTTACCTTTAATATGTACACATTTTATTTAAAAAATAAAGATCAAATAAATAAAATTGTTTCAAGATTTCAAATACATATTGTTTTATATTTTCTTTTTTTTCTTTTAATGGGAGTTTCCCTGGTGGCTCAGAGGTTAAAGCATCTGCCTCTAATGTGGGAGACCTGGGTTCGATCCCTGGGTCAGGAAGATCCTCTGGAGAAGGAAATGGCAATCAGTAACATAGAATGATTGCTTTTTAGAATATCTTAAACTATCTAATGCCAATATGAGACTACAGGTTCATGAATAAAGACTTTAAAAATGATTCCTCACTGAAATGAGTAAAAAAAAGCACATCCATAGTTAGTCACTATCAATTATTAGTCAAATCATTGCTTACATGTTGCAGATTTAATATTTCAAAATAATGAACAGCACCACTTCCTCACTTATTTTAGCACAGTCCAGTGCCCACTGAATTTAAAAGCTTTGCGGCAAAATTTCTTTGATGTTTGACTCTCTTGTCAGCATTCAGATCCAAAAAATGCTGGTGGTGATAGTCTCCATTTTCTTTTTTGAGTTTTTAATCTTTATTTATCTTTTAATTGAATTGTAGTTGATTTATAATATTATTATAGGAAGTGATTTGAAGAAGTAGGAAATACAACTGACTGGGAGTTGATATGTCCAAGTGAAAAGAAATAATAGGAAATATAATTGACTGGGGTTTGATGTGTCCAAAGTGAAAACAACTCAGGCACAGCTGGCAATATAAAGGCTTCGGATCCTGACTCTGAAGAAGAAAATATTCTTCTCTATCTAACTGTGACTGAGAATTTCATGCGTGTATGTATTCGCAGCATGAAAGAATGACCTTTCCACCCAAACAGACACACTCCTTCACCAAGCGTTGTGAACACAGAGACGACACCAGCATCAAATACATTCCAGAAAGGTTTTGCTAAGGGGGGATGGGGGCATGATTAAATGTTTAGGTATGTAGTATTTGTTTAGCATCTTATTTTGAGTGGTTACAACAGAAGGCAGCTTTGGAAAAGCCACTGGTGGAAAATAATAAGCATTTAACAGGCGCTCCGGCTGCAATCACTGAGCTGATCTTATACAAATCACTTCAAATTCCTCATATAATAGGAATTTGCAAATAAGAGGTCTGGAAGGACACCTTCTCCAGCCCCTTCTAGCTCTAATAGTCTATGGGGGTAGAGTTATTGCATTTAGCCATTCTAATATCAGCTATCTTATAAATCAGGCCTCCAAAGGCATCTCAGTGGGTGTACTAATCTCTCCCATTGCAAGTTCTTGCAACTGCATGCTATGTCAGAGAACCTCAGCCTCTCTCCTAGTGCACCAGCTTGTTAGACCGCCACGTCCAAATTTATTTCATGAAGAAGCTGAATGACAAATTAGAAGAACTGATGCCTTTAGCCACCTCTTAGTTCCTGCATCTATTGTTATTCTAACAACAAAAAAGCCTTAGATGTTATCATACTTAAATTTTTTTATCTATAGAAACAACACTTCAAGCACAGCTGTTTCTCATTAGACTCCAGTGGCTGAAAGCATTTGGTTACTACAGGAAAAAGGAAAAAAAGAAAATCAGTAACGTTTTATTTACAGTCTGCTTTCATTGTGAAATAGTAGAAGGTCCTGAGTCAATAAAAAGATGTGCTCAGTACTAAAAGCCTAAATATGTTTTCTTAAAAGACTGGTAAATATCGTGGGCACATTTCCCAGATTTTAAACACTATTCCAATTCTCTTATTTTCCCCATAAGCATGCTTACACTTCTTAGCCCATATGACTAGCTTTCCAATAAGAAAATGAAGTTATATAGGGAATATGTCTCTTCTAAATGGGCATATGTATTATACATGCACACAAACAGATACATGCACAAAGTTTTCACATACATTTTGTAAAGACACTTTCCATTCTACCAAGAAAACATCTGTTCCATTAGTACACTCCCTAGCTGTGAAAATCTTTAAGCAAGCCTTGATTCTCTCTGCCAGAAATACCAGAGAAGGAATTCCAGATCGAGAATAGATTTGATTCAATCATTTATAACTTCTCTTTCAACCTTGAGTTCAGAGATTCCGTAAGTTACTGTTTCTTCCTAAATTCATTTTAAAAATTGATCCAACCTTTCTACTGTGTTCCAGGTGTTGGCAGGGACTATAACAAACACTAATGAGAAACTAAAACCTAGTGTTGCTGAAACTTGGATCCATTTGCACCTAGGACTTTAGACACACTTAGCCCTAGAAACCAAAGAATGTGGTAATAAAATCCTCTGTGGCAGCAACCTTCCTCCAAAAAAACTGCCAAGTACTAATGAAAACAAACTCCATGGTATCTATGTATGATGAACAATACCATTTCCACTTCTCACAGACAGGGAAATTAGGAGCCAAGTGTCTGAAATAAAATGGAATTACTTCCCCTCAACCATTTTGTTTTGTAAACAAAAACGCGCGTGCAATTTATACTATGTAGACTGATTGCTTTCCTACAATGTCTCACTTTCCTCCAATCAGATCAGATTTTTGAGAGAATAGATCTCTCCTGATCCCTTGTCTCATCTCAAACTTTAGTCCAATTCAAGGTCTGATCTTCTCATATTTTTAATTCAATCTCTAAGAAATTTCAAGTAATGAATGGCTCATTACTCATTCATCATACCAACCATACTATCAAACATTTCATTCCTAAAAGTTCTCCTTTTTAGAGTCTGGCTGAGCAAGTTCTATCTAGTAATACCAATTTTCAAATTATTTATGGTAGTGATTGTTGAGTTTATTGGGCTTTGGGGTAGGGGAAGTGGGGGATCACAGCCCAGCAAGAAAGTCAACTGTTGTTCTTTCCTGGTCTCCTTCATAAGTAAGGCAGTGCTGCCATATCAAATATCCTGTTTCCTGAAAACCTAACTCTGAGATTGGTATGTGCAGGAAATTACATCATAGCACAATTCAGTCACATTGACCCTAAGTGCACCCATATTCCAGTTTTGCCCTCTGACCCCACCTCCTTAATCACATTTGCATGCTGTCTCCACTCTTTTGTATAGGAATATTTAGAATCTTTCTACAGCATATTCTATTTTGCAAGTCATTTATCAAAGCTAAATGGTCTTTTCTCACCCTCATTCCTTTGAGGTAGAGCCCTATGATTAGTAATAATAACAAAACCATGCTATTTGGCTTTTCTATGGCTTCTGTCACCTGAGACCTCTACAAATACTAACAGCACACACAGCATTCTCCCAGAATGGCTTAGGTCACAGAAGGAGCAGGGAAGAATGCTATGACTAGCCTAAATGGAATAAATTGAAGGTTGGGTTGGAAATGAATCAAGATGCCGGTGTTAATATGCCCAACTATTTAGGAAAAGTTCCAGGATCACTTAATGATGAAAAGCAATAAGGCTGTCAAATTTTGCCTGGAATATATACAGGATTAGGCCAGCTCCTAAAGTTTCCCAAGGTACCTTAAGGTCAAGGGCTTTCTGCAGAATGTAAGCCTTTTTGATGATATAAAAATTCCAAAAGCCCCAGATGCAGAGAAGTGTAAGAGAAGCAGGGGTGTGTGTATATATGTGTGTCTGCGTGTGTGTGTATGCGCATATGTGTGAGAGAGAGACAGATGGGACATTAATTAGTAAAAGATTTCTTTAACTTATTTCCATGAAGATTCTCAGTTGGACCCTTTTAAGTTCCCAGTACTTGTCATAGACAATCATTTTTTATCTTAAAAAAATTCCACACTAGGACAAATCTAATTCTAAAATAATAAAAGAATACTAGTAACCTGAAATAAAAACTGCTTTGATTTTTCATCAAATAAATGTAATGCAGAACTTAGTAATAAGGTTATAATGCTCCTTATAATATAGGGTTATAACAATGTAAGGTTATCCTTTAACTACATTCTAGAAAATTATCTACATTCTAATATATAATTCAATAGTGAAACAAGGAAGAATATTTCAGCTGTCTTACTGAACCCATTTACTGGGACTTTCAAGGTTCTTCTCTGAGTTAGGGCTTCCCAGGTAGCTCAGAGGTTAAAGCGTCTGCCTGGAATCAGGAGACCTGGGTTCAATCTCTGGGTCTGGAAGATCCAGGAAGATCCCCCTGGAGAAGGAAATGGCAACCCACTCCAGTACTCTTGCCTGGAGAATCCCATGGAGGGAGGAACCTGGTAGGCTACAGTCCATGGAGTCGCAAAGAGTCGGACATGACTGAGCGACTTCACTCACTCACTTTTTTTTCTCTGAGTTAAACTCTTCAAATTAAAAATTTAATCAAAAATGTTGAAACTATTGAAAAATAATTAGATTTTTAACCCATAAGGATGTCAGTTTTAGGAAGAACTTCTTGATTCTGGAAAATTGTTAAAATAAATGCATATGCTTTCCCAGAAATATAAATCCTACTCCAGTTTTGAGCTTCCAAGATAAAAATAACTTCCATAGCAAATAATTTGTTCTTCTCTTATAATGCCACTTTCTGTTTAATATTATAATTATTTTGTGTTTATCTAATCTAGAATCTAGATTCTAGCTCTATCTATCAACTCAAGTTTCTTGAGAGACAAGGAACTTTGCGTTCTCAGAATGGTTAACAGTATCACATATACATGATTGTTCATTAAATATTTCTTAATGTTGCAAAAAGGCAGGTTTAAGTATAGTAATAAGGCATTGCTCCCCCTACTCCAATAGAAGGTCACAGGGTCTCCTGAAACCTGCTGTGAGATCTCTGTCAGCCACAAGAGTACAAGGTTACATTAAACCCTTGGGACTGTGCTCCTTTAGCTTATTTATTTTCCATTCCATATTTGTCACTCATACAAGAAGAGGGAGAGGAAGCAGAAGGAGGAAGAAAGAAGGGGTGAGGAGAAAAAGAAGAGTGAGGAAGGGAATGCAAAAAAATAGGGGGAGAAAAAGAAAAGAGAGGGGAAAAGAAGGAGAGCGAGGAGGAAAAAATGGGAACAACGTAATTCAGTGTACTTGAAATAATAACAAAAACATGAGGAAAAAAGAAGAAAGGAAGCAAAAAGGGCAAGAAAGAGGGAGGAAGAAGGAAGGAAGAAATGAATGTAATTCTTCTTGAAGTTAGCATTTGAGTGGCACTCTAAAAAAACAAGTTGGTTCTCACTACTTGGATTAAGACTGACCTGATTAAATCCATCAGCAGTGTCTAAGACATCACTTTATATTTCACACCTAGGTTGGCTAAAAAACATCTTTTAACCCAGCTGGAGTTTGCTTGCTGGCACCCAACCCATATGCTTTATTTCCTTTAGTCAACAAATACTTTTTGAGGAATCATTTTCCAGGTCTGTGATGGGCACTGGAAAAATCATTGTTTGCTGTTATCTAGTCGTTAACTTATGTCCAATTCTAGTCCAACTCATGTCCCGCCAGGGTCTTCTGTCTATGGGATTTCCCAGGCGTGAAAACTGGTGGGTTGCCATTTCCTTCTCCGGGGGATCTTCCCGACCCAGGGATCTAACCCACATCTTCTGCCTTAGTAGGCAGATTCTTTACCACTGAGCCTCTGTACTGGTGAACAAACATGTCTCTCACTTGGAAGAATTACTCTACCCTCTCCACAGCAATCTAAAACCCAAATTTTGTCAAGGAAGCATCTTTTTTAAAAAATCACATTATCTTCCTTAAACCCTTTTTGTCTGTCGGGACAAAACCTTTAGTCCCTTCTCCCTGCCATCAAGCCTTTTCTAATGGACTGTCTCTGATCAGTCCTTGTGTCTCACCCCAAAGGCAGCTCACGCATCAAGCCAACTTACTCTTCTCTCCCCTGGCTTTTACTCTTCTGAAATTCCCATCTCTCTGATTAGCTTCTAAACTATATTTTATTCAAACTCTTCCCAGAATCACACTTCCTGATCTTTCTGACAGAAAATCTAGGTGGCCCATATTTAATCCATCCTGACCTGTAAAAACATTTGAATGTTTAAAGTCCAATTAATATTATAATTACTTTTATCACACAAATCCTCATATCTAGCAGGAGGTGGGGAGGTTCTGCCAAACATGAATTCTCTCATATTTTCAAATTTAAAACCAATCTAGTAATGATAATTACTGATTTTGCTTTTGGGTTGACTATTCCACTCCAGTACTCTTGCCTGCAAAATCTCATGGATGGAGGAGCCTGGTAGGCTGCAGTCCGTGGGGTTGCTGAGAGTCAGATACAACTGAGCGACTTCACATTCACTTTTCACTTTCATGCATTGGAGAAGGAAATGGCAACCCATTCAAGTGCTCTTGCCTGGAGAATCCCAGGGCCGGTGGAGCCTGGTGGGGTGTAGTCCATGGGGTCACACAGAGTCAGACACGATTGAAGCGACTTAGCAGCATCAGCAGCAGCATAGCTAAGTGCTAAGACTCTTGTACACAGCCACACAGACTTGAACTGTTTGTGGTGGCAAAATGTGCTATTATGTATAATAACTTCCCTCCCCTAGTCTGTTCTAAGTGATTGGTACCTATTCATCTTTCATTATTCAGCCCAAGGTTTGTATATTCCATGTAGAGAGAGAAGGGAGGAAGGTGGGTCTTGTATATTATGAAATACTAATCAAAATGGCTAACAGGAGATACACACCTTCTGGTAACTCCTGAATTTTCCATGGGAAATACTGTCTGGAATCTGGTGAGAACAGTGTTTTTCATACAGATGATGAATGCCAACCTAGTCTTTCTTAGCCAAAATACAGCCAAATCATTACAACGTCTTCCTTTTTAACTTATCTATCTTCTAAGCACACACACTACTATATCTGATCTCCAGATATTTGTTCTCCAGATCATTACCTGCTTCCTTTCACTCTACGGCATGGTCCAACCTCAGAGCCCCAAGCTCCCCACATCTCACCTCATATCGCCACCTGGTGTCCAAATGCAAGAAAAAATCTAAGAAATGAAAAAAGATTTGTTTTAAGCTGATGAATATCAGGACCTTAGAATCATACTGAAAGTGGAAAAAAAAAATCACATGCTTCTTAGCACGACTTCTGGTCACAAACATTAAAATTAAATACACAAAACTCCCTCAGAGCACAGCCTTGTTTCCACTCACATCATCACACACAAAAAAGAATGCTGTCCATCTTTTCATCTCCTGGACCACCTCCCCACCCTCACAGATTCCATGTTGCAAAAACTTTACCAGAAAATAAGCTATAAGCTATAATTTGTTATGGTGCATTAAGTAAACTTAAAGTTGTCAGTCCATGGTGTCATTTAGCCTGTGACAGCCAGGAATATCATCATTCATTATGCATTCAATCAGCTTTTTAATGAGCCCTCTGCTATATTCTGGCACTAGTGGTCCAGAACCCACCTGCCAATGCAGGAGACATAAGAGATGCAGGTTTGATCCTTAGGTCAGGAAGATCCCCTGGAGGAGGGCATGGCAACCCATTCAAGTATTCTTGTTTGGAAAATTTCATGGACAGAGGAGCCTGGTGGGCCACAGTCCATAGAGTTACAAAGAGCTGGACACAACTAAAGCAACTTAACAGGGGCACATACTGTATTTTAAGAGCTAGAGAAGGCTCCATGGAATTACAGTAAATTAATATCAATCCAATCAACAAATCAAGATTTTTCTTTGTCTTTAGAGAGTAAACATGAATTTTTTTATGTGTTGTGAAATAACTGAAAATTAGAAGTTTTTCTATCATTGCTCATAAGAAGTTGGGAAATCTAAGATTGGGTACCAGTGGATAAGATAAAAGTATATCCTGATGGATTTAATACAACCAGGAGATAGTGAAGGACAGGGAAGCCTGGCATGCCTTAGTTCATGGGGTTGCAAAGAATCAGACACAACTTAGTGACTGAACAATAACAACAAATCAATAATTCCTGAAAAAGAGGTGCAAATGTCTGCTTTTAACTCAGATTATCTCCCATCTGGTTTTAAATACGTAATTGGTTGTTAACGCATATTGATGTTAACATTTCTTTTGGACACAGAACTAAGAGTTGAAATGCATAGCTAAAGAATAATATGAATTTTACTTGAACTTGGGTCACAATGAAATCATTGAGCTTCAATAATGAAATCAGTAATTATACAGTGAATATATAGGAAGCAAAAAATAGCTCGGTCAGAGACTTCCAAAAAAGAGTCCTCAGACGAAGACAAAGCTTTCATGACTCTGCCATAAATTGGAAAGGAAACAAGTATAAAACAGTGAGTTTCTTAATAAGTTAAATACCCCATATGTTTTATTCTGTGTGCGTGTGTGCTCAGTGGTTCAGTCGTACCTGACTCTTTGCGACCCTTTGGACTGTAGCCCACCAGGCTCCTCTGTCCACGGGATTTTTCAGGCAATACTGGAGTGAGTTGCCCCTTCCTCCTCCAGGGGATTTTCCTGACCCAGGGATCGAACCCGCATCTCCTGCCTCTCTTGAATTGCAGGCAATTTTTTTTACTGCTGAACCATTGGGGAAGCCCCTGTGTTTTATTCATTTTATTATTTTAGTGCTATGGTATCCTTTACTTTATGAAACAATATAGTCAGAAAAGAATACGAGTTTTATATAAATGTCCTTATTAGGCTAAATAAGTAAGAGCATCCAGAATTTTTTTTAATAAAATTTTACAAATAAATAAATTTCTAAAGTCTACATTATCCCAAGCATGAATCTGAAGTTAATTTTAAAGGGCTAAAAGTTGGAACCCCTTAAAACATACCTGACTTTATATTATCTTCAAGAGCAAGATTTAAAAATCCAATTGCTTTTGCAAATGAATTGTTTAAATAAAGGCAATGTCTAAGAAAAACAGAAAAAATCCAATGCTTTCATTTTTGCATGTGTATCCTAATTTCACAGCTATCTCTTAACACTATGAAACATTACAGTTTTTGATCCACATTGTGCTCTAAGTGCTAATGTTCCCCTTCAGTGATTTTATATTCTTTATTGGGTCCAAATTCAGTAGGTAGTTCTAGGCTTTATCTCCCAAGATCTCTAGGTTAATAGATTTAATAATAATAATGTTTTGAGAGGTATTGCACTGGATTTAGAAGTCACTCAGCAAATAAATAGATATATAACTTAGATGCTTTGACTTGGAAATCACAGGGTAAACAACATGTTGTTTCTCAAACAAAATATGCTTGAGGCTTAGCTTTAAGCAAAATCTATTTCTCTCCACCCATTCTCTTTCTTCCTCCTTCAGTTTCCCTCTCTCTCCCCACAAAGCTTTGTGGATTGAGTAGAAGTATTCGGTCACTTGCTCTCTGACCCCGGAGTCTCCAGAGACTATATATTCATTTTAAGAATGAGTCCCTTTAGTTACCTAAACTGTCCTCAGACTAAATTGTTTCCAGATGTTTACAAATATTTCAAGGAAATATTCACACAGTTTTTATGGCTGAGTGATAAAGGACTCCACAGTGTCTGTTCCACTGTAAAATAACAAGCAAGTGCTTATTATAAAATAACTCCCATTCTGTAAGAATTTGCTACACACCAGGCACATTGCTAACTGTGAATTGCCATTCTCAATACGTTATGTCACTGGAAGCTCACAACAGCTCTAAACGGGAGGGTCTGTACTCCTCATTTGGGGGAAAAGGAAGGTGAGGCTCAGAGAGGAATCACAGAATGTGAAGTGAGGCGGCGAAACGGGCTGCTGCGCTACGTCCACATTCCTAGCCAGTGGTCCTGGTGCTCTCTCAGAACCAAGCTCTTCTCCCGTTGGCTTAGCACAGGACAGAGAGGAAAGAATTCACAAGTGTGGAGCACCCCTGAACATCCAAAGTCTAGAGGCCAGAGAGAAAGGTTTATAGACCAAGAGTTTTTTGTTTAACCTCCCTGAATACCTCCCATGAACTTGTTCACCAAACAAAATGTCAAAAGACTGTAAATGTACGATATTAACATTTTCTCATTATTTAAAAACCGGCTTTCACATATGGGGTTTGAAATATGCCTGTTTTGTATTTATATCATTCTCCACTCACAATATACTCTGACCTGTAAGAAAAAAAAAGAATCCTAAATGGTCAAGGTGATCTTTTTTAAAAAGCTCTTAATATCATAGAAAACTATGCTTTTTGTTTAACTTTGTGTTACTCTGGAAAGAGCCTAGTATTAACAAAAAAGCTTAAATGACATCTGAGATGGGGATGAGAAAGTGTTCAATCAGTTCTTTTTTTGTGTGGTATTCACTCACATGTATGTCTAGTTTTCATTTTTTTACTAGAATATAGTTGCTTTACAATGTTGTGTTAGTTTCTGCTGTACAGTGAAGTGAATCAGCAATACATATACATATGTATACGTATGAATCAGCTATATGTATACATATATCTCCTCCCTCTTGAAGAGGTGAATGGGAGGGAGATCCAATCAATTCTTGATTGTTCTAACTAAGGGAGAGCAGAAAAACTTGACCATTTACAAGGTATTCAATGAATGTTAGTTCTACTCCCCAGAATGAAAGGTAGTCAAGAGGCCTTCTATATTCACCCTTGAAAAATATTATACAGTTTGTTTCCGTTTGCCTAGGAGACATACATTTCTAACAAGTTTAGCCTAGGTTTAAATTCCAGCTGATTTGAGGTTCTCAACATGTAGTCTCTGGGATAATGAAATGAAGTACCTCTGGAGTGTGCAAGTTAAAGTGGACAACCAGCAACCCATACACCTTCAAAGAATCCACCAAGTGGGAAATCCATATGCAGGCAATTAAGAGGTGACTCTGTTTGTTCTGGAAATGTCTCCCCTGGAATTGAGTGCACAAGCTGCTGCAGCCGCCTGTCTCCTACCGATGTTAAATGTCATCTATTCATGCCACCTCTTCCTCTGTTCTCATCAAATAGCTCCCCCCCTAAGGCTAGAATTTGAATGAGTGTCAGAAATTGCTGACCTTGCCAAGTCACATTTTTCTTAGTCCCACTCCCCAAGGCACCACAGAACTCTCAGACTTTTGACCTTGCTGAAAACCATGGGATTATTTGAACGAGAAATTCTCTTCCCCACTTCTCTCCTTCCCCTCTGCTTCCCCCACCCTTTTCAGGGTTGCCAATAGCTCCTTTAAAGAAAAGCTGGGTTATAAAGTGCAGAGCTGGGTTATAAAGCACAGAGCTGCCCGCTTCTGCCCTCTTAGTCCTCTAAGCCAGCTTTTTTTCCAAGCTGCCACTCCTCACTCACCAGACCATATTTTTAAAAAAATATCTGGAACACAAACGCAACTTGTTTTTTGTACTTTTAATGAAAAATTGACCAGGCTTTTTAAAAAATGTAATGTTGTGTCAAATCATTTTTAAGTGAGCTTAATGCTTCTGAAAAGTGCCCAGATTGGCAACCTGGAGACAGAGGATCTGTATCTTTAACTATAACAGAGAGAAGCAATGTCAGCTATTGCCAAGGAAATTCACTCCCCCTTAGGCTTGGAAGTGTCTTTGTGGGACTGAACAGGTACATGTCCATTGAAATTTGCTTGCCTAGTGTTTATAGTATTCTTAACTCACCATATTCTGACTTGTAAAAAAAAATTCGACAATTTACCCAAGTTTCGCTCAAATGCTGCCTCTTCCAGGAAGCCTTTTCTCGTGTGTTTCTGCTCATTTGAAAAATCTACCCTCTGATTCCCTAGTAGTTTGTTACCCTCCTGTGATACTAGGCTTTCATATTAGTGTTGATCAGACCTCAAACCATATACATCTTTTCTTCTAAGTTATGCCCCCTTCAAGACTCCATGATTTAAAAAAAAGACAAATCAAGCAGACATTACCATTCCATTTTATAGATGGGTATAATAGAGGCCAAAAATAGCACACATAAGCAAAAATAGAAGCAGGATTAAAATCTAGATTATCTGATTCCAATATCCAAATTCTTCTATTTTTCATCTACTAAAATAAAAATTTTTTTAAACTTCTGAGTCTGGATGAAAGCACTGTAATTCCCAAATCATCTTTCCTCTAAATGTGTCTTGCAGATTGTCTCTGTAAATCCCCTGGCTTGGAGTCAGCCTTCTGAAAACTGCTGAGCTGGTCCCTCGTCAGCTACCAGTCAGGACTTGAATCACCCTGTGACTAGCCTTCCCAAGCTACAGGCCTTCCCCACCTCACACTATCCTTTAAGTCCCCCTGAATCAGGAGATGTGCACGGCTGGTTGTTCTAGCTACCATTGGTGTAAAACGATTTATTCTGACCCAATTTCCTCTGCTCCTTTTTTCAGATCATTAATAAAGACATTAGTGGAAGTCAGAAGAAGCGAGAAGCCTAATAAAACTTCAAATAAGCCCTGTTGCAAAGTCAATATTTCAGTCTCAGGAAACATATTGTTAAATTCCCTGCAGTAAGAAATTAATAAACTGTCTCTGAATTCTACTCTTGAAGTCAGGGGTCTGAAATGTTGTTCCAAGATTCAGTTTATACGAGGTCGAGCTTTTCTTTCCAAATACTGAACTTTTCTGCATGGTCTGCTTAATCGATTGCATACTTGTATGTTTATGCTGACTATAACTTATCATTTGCCAAATAACTTGAAATATCATGAGAAGTGTTAGAAGGTTTAGAGTGATGGGGAAGATGAGATAATGAGGCATTTCTTAACTCTCACGGTACTACAGGCTGCACAATGCTTAAAGTACTGGTAATTCGAAATCTTCAAAAGCAAGATGAGATATAGAAAACAAATTTATGGTTACCAGGGAGTAAGTGCGGAGTGGGGTAGTAAATTGGAAGACTGGGATTGTCATATACACGCTGCTGCTGCTGCTGCTGCTAAGTCACTTCAGTCGTGTCCGACTCTGTGCGACTCCATAGACGGCAGCCCACCAGGCTCCCCCATCCCTGGGATTCTCCAGGCAAGAACACTGGAGTGGGTTGCCATTTCCTTCTCCAATGCATGAAAGTGAAAAGTGAGGTCGCTCATATACACACTATTGTATATTAAAAAGTGAAAAGTGAAAGTGAAAGTCAGTCGTGTCTGACTCTTTGCAACCCAGGCCAGAATACTGGAGTGGGTAGCCTTTCCCTTCTCCAGAAGATCTTCCCAACCCAGGGATCAAACCCAGGTCTCCCATATTGCAGGTGGATTCTTTACCAGCTGAGCCACAGGGGAAGCCCACTATATATAAACAGGTAATTAATAAGGACAGGAACTCTATGCAATACTCTGTAAAGGCCCATATGGGAAAAGACTCTAAAAGAATGGACATTTGTACACATACAACTGATTCACTTTGCTGTACACCTGAAACTAACACCACATTCTAGATCAATATATGCTGATTAAAAAAGTTTTTAAAATATTTTTTTAAGAAGCAAGATATATCTATTCAAAGTTTCTTCTTTCCAACTAGTAGTTTCTCACATGTTTAAAATTCTTCCTCCAGTTTAGAACCACTTTCAGGTCATAGAAAATTCCATCCGTAAAGAACTATAAAGGAAAGATCTGATCAAGCCCCTGTGAGATGAAATGTCTGAGCTGAGAAACAAGCATGTAGAATAGAAGACAAATAGGAGCTGCAGTTTCTGTTGAAAGCTGGAGCTGGTTCCACCTGGTAGCCTGTGGTATACTTGCGTGATGGGAGAAGAGGAGGAACAGGTATAGAAGACTGGTGATCTCAAGATTGGATGTATTAAAATTACACCAAAAGTGAGCTATGTGAAGGCCAGTATTAGATTCATCTCACCAATTAGATGAGTGACTTTTTTGACCAAAGCCCGTGTCATATGTATCTTTAGTATCCTCCAAAGTGCTTGACATGGTGCTAAACACAAAAAATATTTGATCAGTGGTGGGTAAAACGTTCTGATTGCAGCTCATCTGAACTCTGAGTACACTTGGAGAAAAGACCTCACTGACTTCTGACCTTTGGTGTATTCATGCACATGCAGTAAAAGCGGAGGGGAGGCGGGTACTCCCACCTAAGAAATGCAGCCAATGTCTCAAGACATTTCAGTTATCACGCATCTGCACTGTGGTCCTTAGCAAAACTGCTTTCTGATGTTTCGCTAAATTATAAAGAGGACACTTTTGTATAACTCAAAACAGAACCCTTCCTTTCTGGGAAAATTACAGGCAGTACCTGAATTACAGACTCAAACTTTTCAAATCACAAACTCAAGAAAAAAATTGCTCTCATTTCACACCCCGCTGCACCCAACCACTCCCACTTCTTTGTCAGCTGACTCCAGAGAGCCTGCTAAGAAAAGGCTTGCAAGTTTGAGAGAAAACCCGGGTAAGGAAATACAGAAAAGATGAGGCTAAGAAAAGTAAGCACCTGGGGTCAGTCCTCCACAGTCAAGGCCTCTCTTATCTACTAAGCCAGCAGGTTCCCAGCTGCCTCTGGAGCCCCTAGAGTAACCACAGTCTGGTGCCTGCCACCTATACCTATATTCAGCTTTGTATTCATATGGTCGGTTTATAACACTGGTTCATAACGCCATCCCCCACCCCCCAATGTGGCCCATTGCAATAACCTCTTATTTGCTTCTCCTTTCTCCTCTAATATTTATTTTCCATATAGCAATCATATTGTTCTTTTAAATAACATCAATCAGATTTTAAAACTCCATAGCTTAAATCCCTCTACTGGCTTCCCACTGCTATCAGCTTCTCATCCTGACCTACAAGGTCACTATCACCAGTCCCTTCGCTATGTCTATGATCTCATCTGCCAAACATCCTATCACTTGCTATCTTCCAGTCACATTGATCTTTCTGTCCCGTAGACCTATCAAGTTTGTCCCTGCCTTTGCACTTGCCGTTCATGCCCACTGCCTGAGAGGCTCTTTATGCTCATCATGGTTATTTCATTTATATTCTTGCTCATATAATCCTGTTCATTTCCTTTCTAGGACTTAGCATCACGTGTAGTTGAATCGTTTATCTAATTGTTCATTATTTACATGTCTATCGACTTGATTTCTCAAGAGAATGTAAGGTTTCTGAGAAGAAACAATTCATCTCTGTGACAGTTTGACTGCTGTATCTCCAACACCCAGAATAGTGATCAGCACACAAGCAAGTACTCAATACATAGTTGTCAAACACGAGGAAATGAGAGACAGAAAGAGAAAGACAATGGAATAGGAGTCTTCCACAATCATGACAGATGTCAACCTAGGTCTCCAAATTTGTTTCATTAGCAAATCTCAGAACACGGAGCCTTGGGCAGCCCTGGGTTTACTGAGTACTTGCCTAGATAATGGCAATTCAGTATATTATTTCCCATTAAACTATTGGTTCTGTGTGTTTTTCATTCTTGCTGGAACTAAGAGAGAAGAGGGGTAAGCAGAATGATTGAGGCACTGAAGTCTAGTGGCATTCTTAAAGAAACTGGGCAATATGACCATGCCATACATTACATGAGAGCACTTAGAGAGGAGGGGTGGATTCAGACACGGCTGTTCAGGAGGTAAGAGTTGAAGATGGCTGCCCAGAGATTAAATTCATCCAGTTCTAAATTTTCCCAGCACTTAAACTAGTAAAAAGATAAAGACACCCCTGTCCTCCTCACGACTGAGCCCCTGGGACACTCATCCAGGACACAACTCTCTGGATGCCTCCGTAGTCACTGCTCTTCATCTATATTGCACATTTACTAGTCTGAGGGAGGCTTCCTGGGACCTGGTAGGGGTTAGTTGCTAAGCCATGTTTGACTCTTGCAACCCTATGGACTGGGACTTGCCAGGCTCCTCTGTCCATGGGATTTCCAGGGCAAAAATACTAGAGTGGGTTGCTATTTTCTTCTCCAGGGGATCTTCCTGACCCAGAGATTGAACCCAGGTCTCCTACACTGCAGGCAGATTCTTCACTGACTGAGTCAATAATAAGCCCCTAGTGGGGTCTTAGTCCTGGGACCCTAATCACTACTTATAATACTGCATCTGGAAAAATGAATTTCCAATTCCAAATAACCAAATCGGACTGATTCTTTTAAATAAAACCTTACTTTTCACTACAAAAGATAAAAATCATTTCCATAGTAGGAAATTATGAGTAAGCAGTCACTCAGTCGTATCTAACTCTTAATGACCCTGTGGACTGTAGCCCAACAGGCTCCTCTGTCCATGGGATTATCCAGGCAAGAATACTAGAGTGGGTAGCCATTCCTTTCTCCAGGGGACCTCAGGCGAATTCTTTCCCATCTGAGCCACCAGGGAAGCTAGTGGTAAACAATCTGCCTGCCAATGCAGGAGATACGGGTTCAGTCTCTGGGCTGGGAAGGTCCCCTGGAGGAGGAGATGGCAACCCACTCCAGTATTCTTTCCTGGACAATCCCATGGACAGAGGAGCCCCATAGCTCATGGGGTCGCAAGAATCGGACATGCCTGAGTGATAAGGACACTGCTGCTTAATTGTCATTGAAGTATCCAGTGTCATGAGAGGTTTTCTTTGTGAGAATGCAATTTTCTAAAGGACTATTTTCTTTTTAGCTGTAATCCCAATACACAGTCCAGGACCACAGTTACAGGGGCCCCACATACCACTAAATGTCACAGAAGAGCCACATTCTGTGTCACATTCAACTCAACCGTCTTCTTCCACTTTTCCAGCCCCTGGAGGATAAATGATAGGGTGACGGAATACAGGGTAGCAGAGGGGTCAAGGCAGGTTCTGGTTTTGTTAGGCTTCAGGCAAGTTCTTCAGCGCCCTCTGAGTCTCAAAACCCTAGCTGTAAATTGGGCATGATAATATCTACAACTTAACATTATGTGAAAAATAAAACAGCCTAAGTACTATAAATCACCCAGCACAGTACCTGCTCATGGTGAGTGCTCAACGAATCTAAATTTCTTTCCTTTATCTCCCTTCCTCCATTGAAAAAATCCAAAGACATTAAAGTGGGATCATCTCTGAGCCGCAGGGCCAAACGCAAGGAAATAGAGAGACTAATCTAAATTCACTTTACTAATCCAAGAACCTTCTTTGTTATCTCATTGATACATTTTACATTCTTTGGGGTTAATAGGAATGGAAGCACAGTTTACAGATACACTATAAAAATTGATATCACATAGGGGATTATTTTTTTCTATAGATGCACTATGCTTGCTACTCAGAAAATCATTTAAACCAGGAAGCCCAGCTGCCTTTCATAACTGTTCGGCTCAGAGAAAAACTCATTGATAAGGTGAGTCAACAAAGATAATTTTCAGGACAATCACAAGCAAGGCCAGCATCTGCAAGACCTGAAATATGGGATGTTATGACACTGGTGAATTACTTCTGACGTACTTAATTATGCAACAACAAGATTTGCAGGAGCATAACCACATAGTTCCCCTGAGTATACTGCCAGTATGCTCCACAAATGATTAAATATAAAATAAACAACAGCTAACTGTGAATTATGGAGTTTAATTCCACTCAGGGGGTTCCAGTGATGTCATAAACCGCGAGAGCAAAGTTTATGTCACCAAAGGATCCCAGATGGGCTTCAAGGCCTCTAACTCAGCAGTAGTCTCTGCTGCAGCTATGACTCCAGGAAAGCTTTCCCCTTGCTTTCTGTCCCTCTCATGGCTGCAAAGGCTCTCCTTTCTTGTTCTCTTCCTCTGAGCTTTCTAAAAATCACACTAACTCTGCTTTTCCAAATGCAACTCCTTTTTAACTGGATGATCTGTCATTTAAAAGGCTATCCACATCTCCCCACACACTCTTTGGACAGCAATCTATGACTTACATATACTTCATTAGAAAAAAAGCAAAGCCTGACATTTAACAGAAAAGTCCATTTAGGGCAAAAACCCTGGCACACACCTTAAAAGGAGACATTTGAGATGTAACTTTAGTATGTGCCAAGCTAATGTATGTGCCCACTAATGGAATAAATTTGTCTCTAAGCATGGCAAACTTGGAAAAGTAGTGTTGAAATTTCAAAATACAACCTTCCCACAATGTCTGAAAAAAGGGTAAATTAAACTTTAGCTTCCTCAGACCATGCAGAAGTACACAAAATTGCATAATATTAGAAAAATTGTGCATCATCCCCCATCAGAAAGGAAGGAAGAACTTTGTAAGACAATAAGATATTAAATACAGAATTATAACTTTCTAAATGTGCAATAGATTCATCGGAAAGCTTACTTCAAACTAAAGTGTAATTGCAAATATTAGTATCTGTGTGATAGACTGCTCCTTCTATGACACATGCTTTTCTCCCAGAAGAGCTGAGATAACAATCACTGAAAATTCATCACAGTTGGGATTTTTACAACTCCATATAATTGCCTCAAACTGTTTTTCTTTGTTTTATGTGAAGTATTTAAAACAGTGCCGGGCACCTAGTGAGTGCTCTATGTATTTTTTTTTTTGTTCATGCATTTATTTTTTAAAAATAACTGCTTTTTATTAAGCCATCTACAACATGAAAAACACTGTGCAAATACTCTGAAGTTATAAAATATCTGCCTCTCTGCCCTTTTTTCAAAACTGTATTAACCTGGTTAAAAAGATAAGATTGACACTTAGGGAGAGTTAAATAACAATGGAAAACATTACACAGTGGATGCCACAAAGAAACGCATCATTTGATACCAATTACTACAAGAGAAAGTGGTGTACATCAGTGTTTTCAAACTTTGCGATGTATAAAAACCTTCCAAGATATTTAAAATGCAGATGTTTGTGAGATTCTGATTCACTGCGTGTGGATGGGGTCTTGGAATCTGCATTTTAAGATTTTTTCTTTCGATGCACATGGGTGAGTTAGGCAACGCACTTTAAGATATACAGGATTAGGGCTTCCTTGGTGGCTCAGTGGTGAAGAATCCACCTCCCAATGCAAGAGACATGGGTTTGATCCCTGATCTGGGAAGATCCCACAGGCCATGGAGTGACTAAGCCTGTGCATCACAACTGCTGTGCCTGGGCTCTACAGCCCGGAGCCACAGTTGCTGAGCCTGTGTGTCACAACTACGGAAGCCCACGCATCCTAGAGCCTATGATCCGCAGCAAGAGAAGCCACCGCAATGAGAATCCCACACACCACAACTAACAGAGTAGCCCCCACTCACAAGTATAGCAATGAAGATCCAGCACAACCAAAAATAAATTAATCAATTAAATAAAATTTTTAAAAGACATACAGGATTAGATTGCAAACACATTAGGGAAAGAATCAGATTATTGTTTATTTCTCTTCATTCTATTTCTCCAAATCATTAAAAATGAACTGCTCGTGGGAGAGACATATACAGGAGAAAGAACAGAAGACTTCAGAGACCAATGGACAATTTTTCTAGGCGAGGACAACATGCTCCCTAAAGGAAAGCAGGAAGCCAGTTATCTGCACCCCCAATTAGAGACTACGTAATACTGTAAAGTGCACAAAGTATTTTTAGCAAACACACAAACACTTTTCCATATGTCAGAACCAATAATCCCGACAGAACTATGCTCCTAACTCTGACTAATAACTACTGAGTATGATTAGGAGATGATCTCTCTTCTCTCGTGGGCAGAAGATAATGGCACCCTGCTTCTCTAAACATCTAGCACACGAGTCTTGTAGTAAACCCTCATCAAAGTGCCTCACCCACAGTGACCCATTTTCTCTTCATGCACCACAAGCATTAGCCATGCTGTTCTGTTATGGAGGAATGCCAGGGGGAGTTAATCGTTAACTGCTTGGAAAAAAAAAAAGTCTTGGATGCTTCATGATATAGAAATGCAGTCTGTATGTCTTCCAAGTTTATCAGATTTCAAAGCCATACATATGAAAGCAGGTCACATATCAAACTGAGAACAGAATGTTTATCTTACTCAACTGGTTAGGAAGTCTAAGTTGGCAAAAAGAATAGCAACTTTATGTATAATCACAGTTAACATGATATTATTCATGTACAAAAAAATTAAGTAAACCCCACAGAAAGCTCAGAGGAGCGGTAAGACAGTTAGCTACGTTACAGATATTATACCACAGAGAAACTGTAACATGATTGGCCTCCTAGAAACTTACTGGCTGTGTCAGGTCTGGATAAGCAGTCTTGACACCTGGTATCTTAAGCATATGTCATAATTAAATTCAGTGTCTACACTGGAGGTGGGTATTTGTTTTCTTCAGTCACAATAAAAGTCTGCAGTGATGGTTGAAGTACATGGAGATATGAGAGGTTGATGCCATCTCGAACTTTAAAAAGATGTGCAATACTATTTCATGCTAAAGAAGGGGAGGTGGACCTGAAAGAAATAACCTTAGTCAGGAATGTCTGAGCCAGACTCCTGGAGCTGCAGGAACTTATGGTGTGGTCTTAGGAGTGTCACTAAAAATTGTAAGGCATAAGCTCCTAACTGTAGATCAAAAAGGGATGTTCCCTAGTCATTTGGTAAGGGGTATGATGTAAGGCTGTGACTTTTGGAGGATGGGAATAGTCCTAATTTCAATGACATAAAATGGCCTCCAGCATGGATTGGGAAACCACACTGACACATAACCGAGCTTGAACTTCTCAGAGATGCTGTTGAAGTGCAGAACAGGGAAAGGGCAAGCATTCAGGGAGAAGGGGAGTAAAGCATTGGGGTCTTTGTTTACATTATCTCATCATTCCAAACAATAAACCTGAGTGATAGATATTAACATGCCAATTCTTTTGATGAGAAAACCAAGACCCAGAGAGTTGTCTAAAGTCAACCAGTAATTAAATAATGGAATCATCATTTAACATGGATTTATCTAGAAACAAAGTAAGATGCTTTGAATCTCCTACTGTCCCTAAATCTAAATTAAATATTCTCGTTTCTGAGAACAGAGTTTAAATGTATTGAAATGCATTCTTACTTTTGATCTTTTTGTTAATTTAGAAAAGCCTCCTTTAGTATTCCTTATCATATACTAATGTACATAAATTTAGCCCTTTATTTCTCAAATATTTTTACAAATGCAATATCTTTTTGGCCTGCTACATCTCCATGAGGAAGATAGGCACAGTTTACGGTGGAAGTTATATGCCCAGTTTATAACAAAGAATAAGAGTCAGAAGAATTAAAAGAGATTTGTGCAGCACAGCTGTGTACCATGAAGTGGCATGCTGGCGTCACCCTCCTAACTCAGTGTTGTTTCCCTAGACAGTAATGTATCTAAAAGAATCTGGTTGACGTCAAAGGTGGTGGGACACAATGAAAAAAAAAGATAAAATGGAATCAAGAGAGAAAGATTCAAGGCATTCAACAGTAGTTCACTAAAATTCTCCAAGCCACAGTTTCCTTGTATGTAAAATAAAAAGAACTATGTGATCCCAACTCACTTCTTAGAATTGCCTTTATAAAACATAACAGCACTGGCATATGTTCTTAGAGTCTGTGAAGTAGTTTCATATTTTATCTCACTTTATTCTTCTTATTATTAATGTTATTAATCCTTTAAGACAAAGTAGGTCATCAATTTATACAAGTAATAAAGGGAAAGAATTAAGTAAACCAGCAGTCTGCATATATTACTGCAGTTTAAATATTGTACTTTTCAGGCCTACCCGAACACAGCTGGAATTTCCTGCCTGTTCAAGGTAGCCTTGAATCTTCAAACCAAAAAAAAAAAAAAAATCCCAAACAGTGCAGACAACAGATATTCTCACCACCCTGAGAAAGGAGAATGTTAGGGTAAAGGGAGAAAAGTTATAAATTTAAATAACACTTCATATATTTTGAGTAAAAAATGGTCACACACAGAAAAATCTCTTCTTCCCTGAGGGAAGCTGAGAACAGATTCCTAACAGTCAAACGTGCAATGATATTATTTTCTCTTTCTCTTGTCAGAGGAGATTCAGCCTTTGAAATATGTGTAACAAGACTGCAGATTTCAGTTTCATGATTAATGAACCAAATTACGTTTTATTTCTTAAATGTGTGGAGGATTCATCCTGTGGTCTTCCCTCGAACTTAAGGATTAGAGCAGCTGAACAGCACATCTGGTTGTAGGCAAAGCGCTCTGGGTGGTTCTCCTTTTCCCCTCCTAGAACTAGGCAATGTGGGAAACTGCAGAAACTTTTACTGGGCAAGTGTGGTTTTTAGTCCTCAAAAATGATGATTACTCTCCCTGTTCCCCTTTTCTCATGAGAAGGAAGAAGGTGAATTATTTAGCTCTATCTAATAATTTTAAAATTTTGTTCCATATGTTGTTATATCACTTGCTAATACTTACCCTAAAGAAAATATTTGCACTCATCAGGCAAATGTTTCAACATAAACTTGCCTGGGAATGATTTTTACACAGACTTCATAATAACAATTTATATTTTCTCTGCAATTATCACTTTAAGTAAGGGCTCAGGGACTGCAGACTTTCATATCTGGATAAATGCATTATCTTTGATTTTGCCAAGTGCTTCTTTCTCTGTCAAAACACACTACCGTGTGCTGGAATAGGTCATTATCCGACTTGATCATCATTCTGCAGGGGACAGAAAAATATCGTTTTCCTCCTCCTTTTTCTACAAAAACATGTATGAGTCTCAAAACATTTAATAAAAGAAAGTAAGATCCAGGGATCTACAATAATAGAAAATTTTCAGTCCCTTAAGATATTTTCTCTGCAATTTGCTTTGTGGTACTTTTCCTCACTATATCATGTAAAAACGAATTTTTTTGAGCAGTAGCTCTCCAACCGTGGTCTCGGAATGTCCTTTAGGTATTATGCAGGCTTTTCCAATTTCTAAAGGAGACATGTGCTCATGTCTAGGGAAGGTTCCCAGCTAGAACAAGCAGAAAAGAAAAAGAAACTGTTTACTCAGAAGGTCTTTACTGCTGGAAATGTACCCACTGGAACTTGAGAACGCTGGGAAATAACTGTGATGTCACAGCTCTCATCATCTTTGGAGAGCTTTTGTTTGTTGTTTGTGTGTTTGTTTAACTTTTCGGTGAAAGCAAGTGGGTTCAGTGTGTGTGTTTTCTTAATTTGGGCGAAACACAATCTTTGAAATATTTTTTTTTAATTGGCCATCAAGAATGTTAATACAAGCTCTGTGCAAAAGATAAAAAGAAATACTTTAATATTAAACTGTTACCTGCATCTACCTCAGGGTGGTGAAATATAAGTGACTTGACTTTCCCGCTAAAACTTTTTAATGTAAAATAATACATTTTCTAAAATAAGCCTGAATTGCACTTAGGTATTATTCATATTTTAAAAATTACTTGCACTAAAGATTTCATAAACAGAAGAACCACTCAATGCTTCCAATTGAGTGGAAGCAATTATCTATTGCTCCCCCCAATTATCTATTTGATTTATTTGTGTACTGAAACTGTGGAATAAATCTTTTCCCCTCCTAAAAAAAAGTCTGTAATCTTAAGAAACTTCTCAAAGTAAATTAACAATCACAAAATATTTAGAAAATAATTAAGGTTTATTTGCAGAGGAACTGACTATTTCTACAGTAAGCACTGAAAAAAGGGATTTGCTTGGTCTGAAAGAGGCAGTCAAAGGTGTTGCAAGTAGATCATGGGAGCAGAACCTTGAAAGGTAGCATGGGTGGGTTTGAACAAAAGAGCCACAGACAGGGACATTTCAGACCAGAAGTCAAAGAATCAGAAAAGAGACTAGAGCACATGGACTAGCCTAACTGGCATACCAGGGAAAAGTAGAGGAATGGTTCAAATCTGCACGTGTATGTGTGAATGAGCAGATTGCTGGGGCAGAGATAAAATTATAGATTGTAAAGAGTGATTTTTAAAAAAGAACAGGACAAAAATTTGGTCTTGAGTTAGAAAAGAATGAAAAGCAATTGTGAATTCTAAAGAAGGGGACAGCCATGATTTTTTCAAATATATACATGTTTGTAAAAAAATGCACTAACATTCACTCATTCATTCAGCCAATATTCTTTGAAGATCTATTATATCCACTCTCTGTCATCATCTACATAGAGGAGGTCAAGAATGGATGCAGAGAGACCCAATGTTAGGAAGCTGGCTTAGACAGCAAGTGAGATATTTTAAAGATTTTAAAAGGAGATGAATTCAAATGACTTGAGAAATTTGTCAGCATTTAGAGTAGGATTGAACAGAGGCTTGAAGGAAGGAGTCAAGGATGAGTCCAAAGTTTCTGAGTATTGCAACCACATGTTTTGATACAGGAAAATAGGAAAAGCTATGAGAGGATAAGATTGGGAAAAGGAGCTCATTGATGCCATGTTTTGGTTGTTTTGAGGTTGAAGCATTTTGTGCTGCTCAAATGGAAATATCTAGGTAGCTGCATACACAGATTTGCAGCTCCAAGGGGGGCCTTAAAGATATATACCGGGAATCATTTGTATATAGATGGTTACTAAAATGGTGAGCCTAGAAGAGATCTCTGGAAAAGGAAATGGCAACCCACTCCAATATTCTTGTCTGGAAAATGCCATGAACAGAGGAGCCTGGCAGGCTACAGTCCATGGGGTTGCACAGAGTTGGACACAACTGAGCAACTAAGCACGCAACACAGAGGAAATCTCTAAAGCCTTTAAAGGGTTTAGAGTGGGAAGAGGAGGGGAAGGGACCTAGTTCTTACATTAGGTTGGCAAGGGGATCCACTAAACTGGGGAGCTCATTCTATCACTTAATAAATATTTACTGAGCACAGGCGAGAGTTTGCCACCTGTCCCAGCGGTATATGACTGCTATAATCCAGTATTTAGGGAAGCAGCACAAGTAGAAAATTGAAAGAAAAGTCACAATGTACATAATTATTTAGTGTCACCTCCCAGTCTGGATTAATGGTGATGTGTGTCAGTGCCCAGTTATAAAGATTTAGATTCAATGCCTATTTCCATTGGAATGCTCAACTTCATATATTTATGAGCTACTTGTAAAAGAAACAGACTACTAACCAGTTCCCCAAACCTCAATCCCCATGAAGTCTCTAACTAGGCCATTACAAAATGAACTGTTAGAGAGGACAAATACGAGAAAATGCCTGGTACATTATTGATCAAAAGTCCTCACCTTTTCTAAGGATTCTAGATTTAAGAGGCTTCTGGACATCTGGGTTGGAAAGATCCCCTGGAGAAGGGCATGGAAAAACTCTCCAGTATTCTTGCCTGGAGAATTCCATCGACAGAGAGGCCTGGTGGGCTACAGTCCATGGAGTCACAAAGAGTCAGACACAACTGAAGTGACTTAGCATGTGGCCTCTAGGCACCAGTTTTTTCTGCAGCACAATGGTTGTGGATAGCCAGTCGAGGTACAGGGAATGAATTCAAAGGAAAGGATGATGGATAAGCTCAGAAGGGCAGGACACCATCTCCCTACCACTCACCAGGCCCAAGCCAATTCTGCTAAACCCTTTGAAGATTAGCATGACTTTGTGTGGATAAATACAATGGAATCTTGAGAAAACGTGCTTCTCTGTATGTATCCAAAGTGCTGGCCAGGCCCTTCACTTTGCCCATAGTCAAGCTGATTGAACTTAGCATATTCTGGCTCAAATTTTTATTGAGTTGGGCCCCTTGGCCTTTAAGTTGTATATCTTAATTGTCTTTGAAAAGATTTGGCCTTCCCATATGTATTCAGAGCACTGGAAGAGCACCCATCTATTTTTATGCTTATTTGTAACTACACCCCTTCCAGCCCTGTGAGGTCCTTTAAAACATAATGACATGGCTGATGGTGAGAAATTAAGTGAATGAGGTAAATGTTCTTAATCTCAGACAAACGTTTGTGGGAAAGCAATTTCCCTTCCAGTTCTGGCCTCGTGCTTCTGTTTCTAGTGAATACCCAAGCTCAAGATTATCTTGGAAAGTATGTACTAACCACCATGGATGCTAAGAAGACAAAATATTCTTTCTGCCACTTTGTTTTTCCCAGCATTGACTTGTCCTATTGACCCTCCAAGGTCAAAGAGTGAGAAATAAACCAAGAGAGAAGTAGAAAAATCCCAAGACTTGCTAAAGGTATATCCTCATCTTTCCCGTAAGTCTCTCGAAACCCTTGCCCCAAAAGGAAGGATCAGTGGAGGTCAGGAGTCAGGGGTTGGAAATGCCCAAGTTGCACGCACACACAAGACAGTGGGGGCAGCTACTGCTCTCCCTTGAGGGGAAAAGGAACTCTAAGGTGGCCAGAGCTCTGCCCTAAGAACTCCAGGTGCTATGAGGGTTTCTGTGGCCATTTTGAAGTCTCATTGATATGGCTAGCTCCCTGTCTCTCAAATCTGCCCCTCTTTCTTTAAATACTTGGAGTTCATCTACAGAAAATTCTCACCCACCTCCACAAGGACAACCCTTCTACTTCCCTGTGGAATCCAGGCATCAGCCCAATCATCCACTTATCCAGGCTCATCTAGTCCCACTCTCCTCCTGCCTCTTTCTGCTAACCCTGGAATCCTCACCATTTTCATTGCAAAGAAGTTGTTTCCGTTAAAACGCACGTGGAGCATACGGTTCAGCAGTCTAGTGATATCTCGCATCTCTTGCTACTTGTGTAGAGGAGTCTTCCAGTATGTCTCTCTCTCTCCTGCTGGCACCCAAGAGTTTTTGAAGGTGGGGGTTAAGTTCCAGCCCTGACCTGGGAGGAACGCGCCCCCTTTCGGCGAGAGAAAGCAAGGAAAGGAGCTTCTAGGAAAGCTCGAGTCCGATTTAGCTGAGACTGCGCCCCAACGCCCTTGGAATTGGAAGGACCAGGGCTGAGGTGGGGTGGGGCGGGGGATTGCATCTTTGTCCAGGCCAGCAGAGATGGAGAACTTTAAAATCTAAAATACTATGGCTCTATTTATCTTCGCTGATTTACTGAATTAATTTTCCTTCACTCTACTTCTGCCACATCTCCTGCAACCCACCGGGCAAAAAGAGTCAGAGTCTGCAGTTCTGGCCAGTGCGATCACCATTTCTGCATGAAAGTTTCATTACAGTGTCTCATCCGCTTGTTAAGAACATTTCTAATCGCTTGCAAATAACCCTATGAAAGTAGACAAAATAGGAACCAGAGAAGCTGTCCCTGCCTTTTCTCATAACTCGGGTCCTGGGGAGTTTTTCAAACGTATTTTTTCAAACGTGTTTCTCCTTTGGAGCTGAGTCTGGGGGAAACCAGTAATGGCAAAAAGGAGGCCCAAAGTTCTTAAGAGTTAGAGCTCCCTCATTACGGTGGTGCAGCAAAGCAACTGGGCCATCCGGTGCCCCAAGGACCCAAAGACAGCATTCTGGTCCTAACTCAGACCGACATAAATTCCTGCATTTGAGAGCTTCAGGGGGAACAGCGGAATCCTTGACTCTGCTCGTCCTCAGACTCCTCTGAGAAGTCACTTGTGTTTGTGATTGATTTGTTCTGACATGTTTTCTTTATTTTCTTTCATAAAATTTCCCTAACCCACCACCACGTGTGCCTTTGTTCCCCTTCCCCTCCCCTAAAGTGGCTATTGCCCCTATAATCGGCTTCCCAAATATTTTTTCATCAAGAAAAGTGGTTCCAGGACAAGTGAAATGTAGTGGGTTTTTTTCTTTCTTTCTTTCTTTTGGTCTTAAACCTAAAATTGATAGCCCATAATTCTCTGTACGACTGCTTCCTTCAGGCTGCCTCACTAAATTAGACAAATGACGACGCCAAGAATCTACTAATATTCAGACCACGGTGGAGACACCTTGCTCAAAAATTTTCATAGGTGAAAATCAAACCTCTGACCGCTAAACACCGATGACTGTCCCTCAAACATCTCGACCTTGTATCTCCGCATTTATTGATTTTTATAACAAACAGCATTCAGAGGAAAGGAAGTCGTGGTGGTTTGTTGATACTATTATTTACTGTTTGAGATGGTTGGTTTTTAATTGAGTGTTTTTAATCTGTTCATCAATCTATTTGATTTTACAAGAATCCAAAATCTTGTGTATAAATAATAATGCTGTTGACATGTGCATCTTCTTTGAATTTTTTAAAAGTTAGGGGGTACCAAACCTATGGGACTGGCGCTCGCCCCACCTTAAATTAAAACCCCAATTAGAAAGAAAGAAAGGGGAAAAAAACCCGGCCAATCAGATTACAATCGCGCGCTATCACAGGTAGTTCTGTCAATGTTTGAACACCAAGTGGCAACTGGGAATTGGACCTTCACCAAAATTTTTCCTGTAAATGTCGGGATCCCTAGCTCGGAGGAATGCTCTGAGGATCTTGTTGGTTGAACTTACAAATCACTTGTATGGAGAATGCTGAACCTCCGTTTTTGTTCCCCAGAAGGATTGTCACCCCCTCCCCTCAAAGCTCTTCCACCCTCTGCAAAGAAAAATATGAGCACAATGCAAGCCTTATCTCCTTTTCTACAAATCCACTCTCCCATTCCTAAAAATTGTACTTCTTATGGCTTTTACTGACCCATCTCTACTAAAGGGTAAAAAATAAATACATATTCTGCGAGTCATTGAAAGTGCGCACCGCCAGGAAAGGGAGGCAAGCGAAGTTCGCACCTACAGGCGCGCACACATTGGCAACTTCCTTGCACCCGAGGCCCTGGCGCTTGCTCGGGCAAAGGACTGGGATTCTCCGGGAGCTACAGATCTGCTTAAACGGTTTGCCCTGCTAAAGAGAGGGAGCAGGTAAACAAGCTAGGGGAGAGGAACTGTAAAAGAAACACATTTTTTAAAGGAGAAATCAAATTGGTCTAGAGATCCTCATTGTTGAAAATCTGTAGATGTTATTTTAAGTGAAAAAATCTAATGTTCCCGGAGGTGGCTACTGGCCAGAGCAACGTTCAAAATTCGTATCTGAGGGGATCTGAGACGATGAAGTAGGAACATAATTTTGGCTCTGAAATTGCTGTTTTTTTTTTTGCAAGGGGCGGGAGGGGGGTGACTTGTTGATATGGAGATGATTTATTTACCCGTGTCGTAAAATCTAAAATGACGCCCCTGGGAAGACGAAGGAACTGCAGGGACCCGTGTGACCTGTTGCTGCCCACCCGACGCCCCTGGTTCTGAACTAAGCTTGCCGGGGGAAAGTTAAGGTCGCCAAGCACAAAAGCAGGGTTGCGTGACGCCCAAGGTGAGAGAAAGGCGCTCCGGAGTCTCGCCAGGGCCTCCTCGGTGAAATGTACGATAGAGCCAGTGACTCACTGACTTCTAAAATTGGGGGATCTGGAGCCCTGGGGAGTATTGGCAGCCGGGGCCTCGGAATTCAGAGGCTCACCTCCCCGATGCTTCAAACTCCAAGCGCCCTTCGCTCCAAAGCGGGAGGAAGTCACTAGACTGTCAGTTTCTTCGAAATATTGAGGCCATTCAGCCCCTCGCTCCTGCATGTGAGATAAACAAGATTCACCGCATCTTTTCTGGACTTGACATTCGACGCTGGGGACTCAGTGACCTCTCTTGATCCTGGATTTCACTGCCTCCTCTAAAGAGAAAAAAATATTTCCAAGCTACGCTTAAAACGGTGTATTTCGTTGACTCCCCCTTGAATCGAGATCACTGAGGCCCAAATTCAGAGTGGCGGCACCGGCTCCAGGTTCCCGGGGTGTTGCCGCAGAAGATTTCTTGTGCCATAGGTGTTGCAAATACAGACTCCGGAGGGGACCGATGTTCCGCTGTGAATTCCAACAGGGGCGCGCCCGGTGATCTCCAGGGCGTTTCCCTGGCCTTGAAGAGCAGGCAGAAATGGGCCCCCGGGAGGGCGGCAGGCGGGTTGGGCGGGTGATTCCATCGCGCCGCGTTTACACCTTTCCCTTTGTGAAAATCGATTTCCCCGCGCCCCTGTTCTGTATTTGCTTCGCACAGCGGCCCGGGGCCCAGCTGCTCCCTGTGCACACTTAGCACCGCCTTGTGAATGCGTGCGTGTGCGCGCGCGTGTCTAATTGACTTTCCGTCTACCTTTTTATGACTACATGTGTTTCCAACAAAAGGTCTTATTAGGACAATCTGGTTTCACTAATTTAGAGGTTGGGAACGTGGAAGGCAGGCGCTTTTTTAAGAGTTTGCAGAAGTTCAGATTAAGAAATGACAGCGGGATGCACCGTCCTCCTAGGGGTAGGTCTGCCTATTTTTATGCCCTGTTCCTCTTTCCTCTCCCTGACTACCTGTTATACCGCCAACCCACCCTTCAGAACACGCCGCACTCCCCCATTAGCCATTGGATTTCTAACGGTGTTAAAGAACCGTTTCTTTAATCACTGAAAGTATGTGAACCCAGAAGTTTGAGAAATTTACTAGGTTGGGAGTATCAGTAAAAAGAGAAAGAAATCCTTCAACAGAGAGGAAAGTGGAGTGAATAAAAAGGGGGGAAACAGACTTGTGGTGTGGCCTGCAGGAGATCAGTGGGAAGCCTTCACTTTGGACAGTGCTTGGCTCCTCTTTGCTAAGACGGGTCCAGTTTGTAACTGGAAAATCTGAAAAGTTAATAATCTAACATTACAAGTGTAAATACAGTCTGTTTTACTTATTTGAGTTGAATAGAAACTTTAGGGAGGACGTGTTTCTATATAGCTCTGAGAAGAAAGGGGGTCACTGAAATGTTCCCCATCTCTCCAAAGGAGATTGTGGTTTCTTACTTGAGTAGACACCCTGCTGCTAAGTCACTTCAGTCGTGTCCGACTCTGTGCGACCCCATAGAGGGCAGCCCACCAGGCTCCCCCATCCTTGGGATTCTCCAGGCAAGAACACTGGAGTGGGTTGCCATTTCCTTCTCCAATGCATAAAAATGAAACGTGAAAGTGAAGTCGCTCAGTCGTGTCTGACTCTTAGTGACCCCATGGAATGCAGCCTCCCAGGCTCTTCCATCCACGGGATTTTCCAGGCAAGAGTGCTGGAGTGGGGTGCCATTGCCTTCTCCGGAGTGGACACCCAAATAATCTAACATTACAAGTATAAATACAGTCTGTTTTACTTATTTGAGTTGAATAGAAACTTTAGGGAGGACGTGTTTCTATATAGCTCTGAGAAGAAAAGGGGTCACTGAAATGTTCCCCATCTCTCCAAAGGAGATTGTGGTTTCTTACTTGAGTAGACACCCTGCTGCTAAGTCGCTTCAGTCGTGTCCGACTCTGTGTGACCCCATAGAGGGCGGCCCACCAGGCTCCCCCATCCCTGGGATTCTCCAGGCAAGAACACTGGAGTGGGTTGCCATTGCCTTCTCCAATGCATAAAAATGAAACGTGAAAGTGAAGGCGCTCAGTCGTGTCTGACTCTTAGTGACCCCATGGACTGCAGCCTCCCAGGCTCTTCCATCCACGGGATTTTCCAGGCAAGAGTGCTGGAGTGGGGTGCCATTGCCTTCTCCGGAGTGGACACCCAACACACTGCAAAAAGTGCCTGACTCTTGGTGCCATCCTCTGTCCCTTGCAGCTGGCAAGCCTAGCTCTTGCCCTCTGCCTGGAGACTCTTCTCTTCTCTGATTCACAGTCTGAGCCTCACTGTCCATGGCAAACTGAAAGTCCAGTAGCGCTCCACCAGTCCTGACTTCTGGGTAGCTGTGACAGCTTCCTTGGCATCTCCTGGTTGGGGCCCAAGACTAAGGACAAAGGTCCTTCTGAACACTTGCTACCACTCAACTTACCAGACCCTCTCATTCTCACCCCAGAGATGGGGAAGGAGGTTGAGGAAACACGACTTCTAAAAGCAACTACCCATTTGTTAGAAGGATGAGCCCTGGTCATCCCCAGAAAGCAAGGCCTATGGCGGTGTTTGGGTGTGTGTGTGATTTGGGCTACTTCCTCAGCCCCAGGTGTCCAAAAGTTCATCCTCATCACCTCGCACTGCATTCTGTGGCCTCCCGCTGGAACTGTTTGTCTACCATTCTTCTTCAAGCATGCTTTCCCCCAGAATCTGTTTCCTTTTTCGGGGTCGTTCCTTACTCCTAGAAACTCTGTGATGTGCTCAAGTATCAAGTGGCAGCTTCCCACAGGTCTCATCCCTTTTCCTCAGGACAGACCATCCCCAACTGCTCCTGCTGCCCTTTGCCTGTCCCCTAGCAAACTAGCGCCCCACAGTTGCCACGTGCTCAGCGCAGCCTCAGGCCTGGGTCCAGAAGAAGCCACCCCTGAGTCGCCTCCCCACGCCAGCCTGCAGCCTCACCTCAGATTAGGGGTGCTTCCTAGCTGGTCTCTTCAACCCAGCCTTGCTGGGTACCCACTAGGAGGCCACCGTGAACCCAAACTCCCCTCTCTTTTCATCCACATACAGTCAAAAGACAGGAACTATCAGCATCCCTCCAGCTCTGGCCTGTGTGGACGCTGGGCTTGTTCTGGCCACCTACCCTGGGCCTGCTTTACACAGCCCTCTGCTTGCTCTCGGGGCGAAGCAACCCTGGCTGGTCTCCCTCAATGCACCCTGACCTTCCGTGCTGCAGTTCCTTCATGACCTTGATTTCTGTTGTGGCTCCAGCCTTCTTGGAATAATGGTAAATGCTGTGATTAATAATTAGCCGTGAAGCTGAGTGATAGGCACGTGAAAATTCAGACTACTATTCTCCCTACTCTTTGCTTCCCTGATAGCTCAGTTGGTAAAATATTCCCTAGTAAATTGTTTAAATATTATTTCACAGTGCATTTTCTTGAGCTACAAGTGCCTACACCATCTGTTAACTTGCTCCCTGCCTGTGCCACCAGCGAGCAGCTCCCCAGAAGGTGCCAGTAACCTCAACAAGGACACCTCTGCACCTAGCCAGGACCTGGGGACACCGAGTCTTCATTCCTCAGTTTTTCCCTAGTGCCTGGCCAGGTCAGATCCCCCATCACCCTCTGCCCATGCCCATAGTAGGGTGGATGGGCCCTAGTTTGCTTCTGGCTAAAATACTTTGAGGGAAGCCCAGGTCTGGACCAGGGATGCCGGGCGACGGGCAGGCGGCCTGCGGTAGGGATGGGCTCTCCTTGCGGCCTGTTTCAGCGCTGCTCTCCCACCACTTTGCACAGGCTTGCTTCCAGCTGTTTCTAAATCCTGTTTGCTTTGCTGTGTGTTTTCTAAGAGTCTGACCTTGGCACTGTTATTTGAAAATCATAGATTGCCAGTGGGTTCCCTGGTTCCACAGCCTCTGAGTTCCAAGACGAAAGAGCAGTCAGCAAATAATAGCATGGAAAGGGATCAGCCTCATTTAAAAACTTCAGCCAAGTTCTGACTCTTGCAACTTTGAGGAGGAAATATCCAACCTCATTTCACCTGGGATAAGCCTGGTGACAGGTCTGTTATAGACTCCTCTAGGACGTATGGATATACCCGAAGTCACGTTTTATAAGGCACAGCTAGTAACAAGGCGAGAGTTCCTTGGGGACGCGATAGCAATCAAGGAGAGTGCCAAAAGGAGACTCTACATGGACTTTTCTGGAAATCTTAGAGCTATTAGGGAGAGTTCTTCCAATGTAACACCAGGCTTGGCATTGGAGCCCTGGCCTCCGTCGCGCATCTCTCCCGTGTGGGACCATGCGGGGCAGCGGCTCGGGTTTCACCCCTAAAGGACCCTCCCTTTGCTTCGTCTGAGTTTCCCCGTGTCATTCAGGCCTTTCATTCTACCGAGAGTCTTAAACCCTTAGGCAGGTGTCGGCTACATTCCTAGACAGAGAGCGGATACGGCGTCCGAGCCGGGCGTTCCAGGGCCGCCCCTCTGGCACCTCTGGCCTTCGGAGCCCGCGCGCGCTGCGCCGCGGAAGCAGCGCGGGTCTACCTCTCTTATACGCGGTGTCCTCCGCCTCTTCGGTCCCTTCCGCCCTCCATCCCGCTTACGCCCCCCAGGAGAAGCCCTCCCGACCCGACTCAGCATCCTTAACCCTAAGCCTTCTCAAACAGGGCGGGCTCCCCGAGTTTGCACCGATCTGGGACCCTTTTCCTGCCCAGCCCTTTCGGCCGGCTGGCGAGAAGATCCGCCAGCCGAGCTCGTCCGGGACGGAGAGGCAGCGCAGCCGGCTTCGGCAAGAGTCCGCGGCGGGCAGTGTCCCTGACCCAGCCGGGGCCTCGGAGCCTCCCTCAGGCGTCCGCCCGGGCTCGTTCCTCGGCGGAGCCCTCCTCTTCCCTCCGTCTGTGATCGGCCCTTCCTCTGGCCACTGCCACCAACCTCTCCTCTTTCCTGACTTTCTCCCTCCGGCCCTCGGCGAGTTCCAGCCGCCCAGCCCGGACGCCCCCGCCCCCGATCCGGGATACACACACACCCCGCGGGCATGCGCCCCTCACTCACTGTCCTGTTGCGGGGTGTCGCTGCCGCTGGTGAGTCCCGGCGACTCCAGTAGGCTCCGGCCCGCCTCGCCCACGCTCTCGTCCGCCTGCGCCGCCACCATGTCCCCCGCTTCCTCCAGGTCTAGCAGGTGACTGACGGAGAAGTTCTTTTTCGCCTGCAGGGTGTCGAGGTTGCTCGGGCTGTCCAAGCGGCCGCCCAGCGCCGGTTGCCGCTCCAGAACGTGCCCGTAGCTGGAGGTCATGGTCTTCCCCTCCGATCCCACCCACCCCCCTTTCCCGCTCGAATCAACACCAAACGCTGTGGGCGCGAGGGGGGAGAGGAGCCGAGTGGGGCAGAGAGAGGGGGGGAGTGGAGAGAGAGAGGGAGAGAGAGAGAGAGAAGGAGGGGAAGAACAAAAAAAAAAGTGGAAAGAGGGCGGGGGACCCCCTTCTGTAAGAGCAGAGAATTCGGCACCAGCAGCTTTCGACAGCCTCGGTTGCTTTCCTGAGGCCAAGTCCGGCGCGATCCAAAGAGATAATCCACACCAAAAAATAAAATGAAAAGTCACCCTATGTTCAAGTCAGAAGAGAAAAAAAAAAAAAATCCCTTCCAGCTCTCCAAAAGCGTCCACACGCACGCACTAAAAATAATAATAAGGGGGAGAGAGGAAAGGAGAGGCCAGCAGGGCGGGGGAGTTAGGCAAACAGAAGAAGAGAGAAGAAGGGGTGGGAGAGAAGAATCAAAGTGGTTTTTTTTTTTTTCCCCTAAGGTTAAAAAAGTTATTCCCAGGCAAGAGTTCAAGCACCAACAGAAAAGGCTTGTTCCAGCTTTAAAACATCTTCAAGAAAACGTGTTCCCCCTCTCTGCACTCCTGTGGATTCTCAGGAGTGACTAAAGTTTCAGGAGGAGAGGGTGATGTCTTGCAGATGTATTGGAGAGCAGGAGTCTCACTTTACTTTTCGTAAGGAGGGGGGAAAAAAAGCGGGGGGCTCCAAGAGTCCGAAGGAGGGTGGTAGTAGGTTTCCCCCGTTCCCTTCGCTCTCTCCCCCTCTTCTCGCTGAGCTCCCTTTTCCTTCTCAGTTGGATCAAGAAGCTCTCTGGCACTTCAAAAGGCACAAACTGGCATGCAGAGGAGGCTTTGTAGGGAATACAAGAAAATTGGAGACCCCTGGGAGGGCAGATCTCGACTTAATAGGAGCCTGTAATTACGTGGCAAAGCCTTTGTGCGGTGCCTGACGGTTTACAGACCCCCTTTCTCCATCACAATCTCCTTCTTCCTCCTTTCCCTCGGACCAGAAAACAGTCTGATTAAGAAAACCCCCTTTGCCAACTTCTGAGCAGGAGAGAGAGAGGGAGGGAGCGAGAGAGGGAGAGAGGGAGGTGGGGGGGGGGAGAAGAGGGAGGGAAAAGAAAGGAAGAGAGCCCCTTAGGATTTTTTAAGTAAAGGTCTAATTATCATTCCCATGCAATAGTATCACGGGGAGAAAAGACAAACTGAAACCCACATTCACTTCAAACGGGCTGATTATTTTGCTTCGGCATTAACTCCTCCAGATTTAAGATCCTGTTGGAAAATCTCATTTGCATGTTTTGATAACAGCTGCGGGGAAATCTGTTGGAAAAAATCCACAACTGTCTCAATCAAATTTTCTTCTCTCTCTGCTTTAAAAAAAATAATAAATAACACTTCCTGCTGTTCTAACAATTTGGGGTGGTGGGGGTGGAAGGAGCGCCTAAGAGCAAGGGAGAGAGCAAAGAGATTAAGGCTACACTAGGTTCTGCAGAGAATCTATTAAATAATGTGATAAAATGACCAGAGCGATCAGAACGGAAGGTCTTCCACGCTTCTTGCGTGGACTAAAGGCAGGTTGGGGAAGATCTAGAAGGCTCTGAATCGATTCGAGTCTCTCCGCGCGGCTAGGAATCCCAGGGCCGGGCAGTAGGAAATTTACATATTTATTTAGCTGCAAGAAAGGACTCGAGGAGTTTGTCATAATTGCTCCCCTTCCCCCAACCCTGGCCAATTTCGTAACCTCTTTGGTGCGGCCAAGGTTGCTTCCCCAGGCTACGACGCTAAGCCGAGAGGGTCGCGCTGCCCAGATGCAGAGGAAGCAAGGCGCTCCTGGAGCAGCGGCGGGCGGAGGCTCAGGGTCCAGTCCGGCTGGCGCGGGGTGGGGGAGGGGACGAAGGACTGAGAGGGGGGGACCAACCCGCG
>SJXQ01000082.1:234164-252816 GCA_006408695.1 Aepyceros melampus | reverse complement strand
GGGGACCAACCCGCGTCCAAATCTGCGGATAAGGCTTTGTCGTCCGACTGCTGAGCCCTGACTTGACAGAGGACAGAGAGGTGCTGAGCGATTTTTTCATGACCTGTTGGAATTTAGTAACAGCTTTAATAGTCTCATTAGAAATGAGTTACTATATGACGAGTAAGTAAAATATTAAGTGCTTATTTGTGGCGTTTTATGTTCTTTAAACACACACACACACACACACACACACACACACACACACACACATTCCCCTACTCGCTTGATAACTAAACTTTTCCTGCTATAGCCCAGAGGCTGGGCTGGAGAGAAAGAAGGGTCCGGGTGTGTGTAAATGGTTTCTGGGCTCCAAACGGCCATAGTTAGCCCAAAACTTCCAGCCCTGATCTAGGAAAAGAACATTTGATGCCATCAAAGGGCTGCAGATTGAAACCAGATGTGCTCGCCTCGGTTCTTTCCATGCATTTAATTAAGGAGCCGGGATGGAGAAGACTTTTTCATCATTAGTCCACCCACTCCCCCCTCCCCTTTCCATCCCTTCGCCCTGCTACCCCCTCCGCCCCCTCCTCACCCGCCAGCTCGCACCCCCGACCGGGAGCCCCAGAGCCCAGCCAGCGTCGCGCATTGCGCCGAGCCCGTCGCTCCGTCTCCCCAGTGGTCGCGGCTCCAAGTCTAAACATCTGTCCGCGTCTGGGCCGGGACGAGCTGCGCGGCAGGGCTAGCGGGAGGCTGGTGGGAGACGGACGAGCTCCCGGGTGGGCCCGCTGGAGTGGGAGCGTTGGAGGCGGGTGCCTTGCGCGAAGATTTCCAAAACCACTGCTTGCGCGCGCGCCGAAGCCGAGCGCCGCGTGCGTCAGTGCCACCGGCTGGAACGGACGCGACTTTATCTCATAGAGAGCTTTTCACCCGGCGTCCAGCTGTAAGCGCTTGGGTGAAAGGGCCGAGGGGCTGTTTCTCCTTTCCACGCACTGCGAGGAGCCGCTGGGTTTGTCCCCGCAGCCGAGTCAGCCTGAATCTTCCAGAAAAGGAGCAGGCCCTAGGCTTTCCCTCCTCCCCCACCCTCATTACACGGTTCTATGTTACTATTTCTTCTCGTCCTTGATACCGACCGAACTGCGCTTTGTGACAAAGGTCTGGATAAGGAACCAGAGGCTTCTGACATTCCACAGGACTTGCCACTTCCCCCAAAGACCCACTGATCTCCGTCATTTGAGAGGAAATTGAGCTTCAGAGAAAGTTGCCTTGTCCAGGGTGTGCCGTCTGCCTGCTTGGTGACCGAGAGGTAGCGAGCGACTGGGAAGAGATGAACAGCTGGAAACGTAACTGAACGTCTCCAGTACGTTTTCCAGGGAAACCGGGTGCTCTCTAATATCATCCACTTGGGATAATATCAACCAATCTTGCCAATACCAAGATGCTAACAATTTCAACAAAAACACCAGACACATTTGCTTAACATTTGTCAACCAAATATGTAATTTATGCATATGTACATGTACGTTTCTATGCTCAATATTTCCCCAAAATGTCTTCTGGACCGAGAGCCCAAATACCAGCAGACTGTGCCGGGATTGTCCGGCTGCCGCAGCGAGGCTGTCTGCTCTGCGCTTAAGTCCCGAAGCCTGGGAGGACTGCTCCAGCAATTGGGTTGGCATTTGAGGGCTATTTGAGGGGCAGAAGGTAGACAGAGTGTCCTTGAAGCCCAGACAAGTTGGAACTAAGAGGCAGACTCCCTGGGTGTCCAAGGGAAGGGAGATGCCAGGTTGGGACCAGGTTTGAAGGCAGGCGGGACCCCACTCCCACCTCCACCTCTTGCAGTCAGGCATGCTTTTTTGAAATCCTGTGGGAAAGGTCCCCAGGACTCCTCACTGCTCCAGAAGGCAGCTCCTTCCAGGGTATCCATAGGCCTCAACAGCAGAGACCAAGTCCCAGAGTTCTCACCCCAGGGATCTAGGGCAGCAGGGTGAGTTGGGAGGACCCTCCAGGAAGGTCCCCAAGAAAGTAAATCCTTCTGGCACAGATCCTGCAGAACTGATCTTTATTGTTTGTTTAGGTCTTTGTGGGGTTTTTTGCTTTCTTTTTTTTCTATTAACAATTACTAGTGAGTTGGATCCACACCCTTATTATGTTTACACAAAACATTTGTAATGTAGTGAGATTCTGGATTGTAATGAAAATCGATCCGGATAACTCTACAGGGAAATTCGTGAGCAAGGAGTTCATTCACCCGATAAATGGTGAAAGGTGTCCATTCCTGCTGCCAGCTGGCCAAGTGGGAGATGGCTGACCCAGAACCCTCAGAGTCAGCCTTGGAGTCATTGGGGACACAGTACCTCGAGCACACAGAGGCAGGTGAGAGAGCTCTTTTTGAGCACCAAGGGTCTCTGCACCTGGCCTCTCCTTTCCTCTAGGCGCCAGGTCCTGCTCATCAGGGGGGTAGAGGGAGGGGAAAACTGGTGGATCAAAGTTCTCTGGGCTCAGGTTGCAGGAACCTGGAGGGCCAAGCAGCTCTAGAATGCGAGAACAACCATCTGGCAGAAAGATGTCGGAAGAGGAGAAGCTGTGGCTCTGAGCACATGCTCATCTCCTAAGTAGGCGGCAGGCTTTGCCTGAGAACTTAGAAGGCCTCAGAGAAGGCTGTGTCCTGTGTAGTTCCCTAATCACTACTTTGTTTTCCCCATGTGACTTCCTTTGGGGAAGAGTTTGAAGAGAGCATTTCTAATTCAAAGTCTCCAAACATGTGTAGATCTTTCCTTGGCTTTTGTCTTGACTTCCATCCATCCATCAGTGATTATTCAAATGTGAAGCTCTGGATTGTGTAATTAACCGGAACCCTCTTCCTCATGACTGCTCCAGGATCTGAGACTGGCTTTCCAACTGTTCCTCCTGCCCTAACCTTTTAAAAGTAACTCCTGTTTCTAGATTCCTCCCCAAGTAAGTGGGAGCAAATCTGGGACTATTAAGGAAACTTGCCAAGAGATCAGACCAAGGTAGGAAGGAGGTTTGGTTCCCAGCCATGTGCCCTTGGGTGGTCCTATTCATAGTTAGGTTTGGTATTGATTATGCCCAGGGGTTCCCTGGCACTGGCGGCTGGCAGAACTCTGCTTCATCTGGCTAGCAGAATGCTCCCCCCCCCCCCGACATATTCATAAGCTGACATGATAATCACATGTGACAGGTCACAGGTTCCATGACATGTAAACAAGACAATACCACCCTCATGCAAATAACATGCTATAGGGGTGGAAATGCTTTCCTCCTCGTGACTGACATTCTAGTATATATATTCATTAACAACAACAACAAAAAAAAAAAAAACAAGGGGGAAAGAGTAAAATGCAAGATAGATTCTGCAGCATTCCCATACTTCAGTGTTTCTGAGATGACTTTTTATGTCAGACTTGGAAAAAAGTTTCCTTTGCCCTCCCACTTCTGGTTCTTATCATAAGTGGCATTTTAGAAACATTTTTCCTATGCATGGGTGAATGCTTTTTACCCATCCCACCTCCATCCAATAGCCCTATTGGATTATTTGGGAATTTTGCAATAATCAAAGAAAGTAGGGCTAAAAAGAAATTTCCAAGTAGTGCGCTGGTAATAGGTTCATTTTGTTACAGTTTGGGAGGCCCAACATATTCACACAGGACCTAATGCAGTTTCACTGGAGCCGTATATTCTTCAGATCACTGGACACTGACTTTGCATGTGCCACTAAAGACACTGGGGACCTGCACGTTGGCAAATGCACTCTCAGACTTTCACTTGCTAACTGCCTTTGCGGTAACTGACAGTATTGAGCACTCTCTTTTCGAGATTTCTCCTGGTTCTCTGACCACTTCTTCTTGGCTTTCGTAGAGGGTTCTTTTTCCTCAGCTTACTCCTTGAATATTCATATTATCCAGAGTTCTGTTCCTCATCCTCTCTGTCATTTCCAATAAACGGGCAGAAGATCTCATACTTTCATGGGTCAATTACTACTGGTTTGTCAGTGAGCCTAACATCTAAATCTTAAGCTTTGCCACCTACTCACTGTCACCTTGGGCAAACTGGGCAAGCTACTTATCTGTCTACACCTCAGTTGACTCTCTTTCCAAATAAGACAAACCACAGATATTCATGAGAATGCATGCAAGTTATTTGACATAGTGCTTACTGTATAGTAAACTCTGAAAAAAAGAATGGCTATTTTCTTGATGAACTTGCACTTCATTTTGTTGTTGCTTAGTCACTAAGTCCTGTCTGACTTTTTGCTACCCCCATGAACTATAGCCCACCAGACTCCTCTCTCCATGGGATTTCCTAGGCAAGAATACTGGAGTGGGTTGCCATTTCCTTCCCCAGAGGATCTTCCCAATCAGGGGATGGAAACTGCATCTCCTGAAGTGACAGGTGGATTCTTTACCAAGGAAGCCCAGGCACTGTATTAGGGAACCTTAAACTCAACATGTCCAAAACTGAACTCAGCCTTGTCTTCCCATGCTCCTCCTCTTTCCCCAGTAGGAAATCTAGCAGTTACCTCAAATTCCTCTCGCTTTGACACCACCTCCAGCTTATCCAGGTAGCCACTCAGTTCTGCCTATTTTATCTAACTGGTGTCAATCCTGTCACTAAGTAGTCAAATACGTGAGTGAGTGAAGTCACTCAGTCACGTTGAACTCTTTGCGACCCCATGGACTGTAGCCTATCAGGCTCCTCCGTCCATGGGATTTTGCAGGCAAGAGTGCTGGAGTGGATTGCCATTTCCTTCTCCAGGGGATCTTCCCGACCCAGGGATCGAACCCTGGTCTCCCACATTGCAGGCAGATGCTTTACCGTCTGAGCCACTAAGTAGTCGCGAATAAGTGCTTGTCAAATTGCAAATGAAGTTTAAGTAACACTGGAGCAAATGAATAGGCAACATTACATGTGAGTATGTAGCTATAATATTTAGTGTATTCACATTATGTTTATAAACATAAAAACAACCAGTAGTCAGGAAGATGTGCCAAATGCCCTCAGAGGAAACATGAATGTACAGATGCCATGCCTTCTCTGTCCTAAGGAAGTCAAGTCTTACTCAGCAGGCAGATTCAAATGAACCACAAATGGCCATAGGGAGGGTTAGACAGAAGAAAACAAAAGCAGAATAGCCTCATCACAGTCATCATTTAAATAATGGTAATTCCCTTCCTCTGCTTTGTTAATTTCCTTTCTCAGATGGCCAGGTTAAGGTTCCTTTGGACTCTAAGGAAAATTAGGACACTAAATTCTTGCTATCTTCTTATTTTAGAAAAACCCTGGGGAAATGTCTGCGGCTAGGAAGCTTAAAACTGAGAATGGTTCTAGGCAAGCAGCAGCATACTGCACTGCCAGAGAAACCATTGCTGACCTTTTAATCCTGTCTGAAGGTGAAGGTGAAGTCGCTCAGTCGTGTCTGACTCTTTGAGACCCTGTGGACTGTAATGTACTAGGCTTCTCTGTCCATGGGATTCTCCAGGCAAGAATACTGGAGTGGATTGCCATTTCCTTCTCCAGGGGATCTTCCCGACCCAGGGATTGAACCCGGGTCTCCCGCATTGGAGGCAGACGCTTTAACCTCTGAGCCACCAGGGAAGCCCTTTAATCCTGTCTAGAAGGGCTCAAGCCTGGTGAATTTACTTATTTATTTTTCATACACAATCTGATAGAGAACCTGCATGCTCACTGGATTCTTGGCCCTAAATAACACATCTGAACTGTGCTGAGGGCACAGGCTGACTTGCTGCCTCTGCAGACTCCCCTTAGAGCTCTGTTTCTAAGCCAAGGAAAAGTGGAGTAGAATCTTATAGGACAGGTACAAAATGCCTCAAGCCTGGGCAAAATTGGCCAATTTAAAACATAAGGCTCTTCAGCTGACTTTAGTGCTTATTTATAGTATATCCAGTGGGTGTGCCACTTTGGATAATCTTCTTGGGCTTGCTGTTCTCATAAATCTGGAACCAAGCACAACCCATTTTCCACCTGCTTTCCTCTCCTGAATCCTATAACTCTCTAATTTTCTAAACAGGTCTTCACTTCTCAGCCTCAATTTCTCCACTATTCCCATAGTATTAGCTCATAGAGCAACAACCAACCTGATTACACCTTCTGTTGTCTGTTCCATTCATTTGGTCATTCCAGTTCAGTCAAGCGGAGAAGGCAATGGCAACCCACTCCAGTACTCTTGCCTGGAAAATCCCATGGACAGAGGAGCCTAGTAGGCTGCAACCCATGGGGTCGTGAAGAGTCGGACACAACTGAAGCAACTTAGCAGCAGCAGATCAGTTCAGTCGCTCAGTCATGTTTGACTCTTCACAACCCCATGGACTGCAACACGCCAGGCTTCCCTGTCCATCACCAACCCCCAGAACTTGCTCAAGCTCATGGCCGTCAAGTTGGTGATGCCATCCAATTATCTTATCCTCTGCTGTCCCCTTCTCCTCCTGCCTTCAGTCTTCTCCAGCATCAGGGTCTTTTCCAGTGAGTCAGTTCTTCTCATCAGGTAGCCAAAGTATTGGAGCCTCAGCTTCAGCATCAGTCCCTCCAATGAATATTTAGGATTGATTTCCTTTAGGATTAACTGGTTTGATCTCCTTGCAGTAAAAAGGACTCTCAAGAGCCTTCTCCAGCACCACAGTGCACAAGCATCAATTATTTGGTGCTCAGCTTTCTTTATGGTTCAACTCTCACATCCATACATGACTACTGAAAAAACCAGTTTTGACTAAATGGACGTTTGTTGGTAATGTCTCTGCATTTCAATATGCGTCTAGATTTGTCATAGCTTTTCTTCCAAGGAGTAAGTGTCTTTTAATTTCATGGTTGCAGTCACCATCTGTAGTGATTTTGGAGCCCCCCAAAATAAAATCTGTCACTGTTACCACTGTTTCCCCATCTATTTGCCATGAAGTGATGGGACCAGATGCCATGATCTTAGTTTTTTGAAAGTTGAATTTTAAGCCAGCTTTTTCACTGTGTATAAGTTAAATGAGCAGGGTGACAATATACAGTCTCGACGTACTCCTTTCCCGATTTGGAACCAGTCTGTTGTTCCATGTCCAGTTCTAACTGTTGCTTCTTGACCTGCATGAAGATTTCTCAAGAGGCAGGTCAGGTGGTCTGGTATTCCCATCTCTTGAAGAATTTTCCACAGTTGTTGTGATCCACACAGTCAAAGGCTTTAGCGTAGTCAATGAAGCAGAAATAGATGTTTTTCTGGAATTCTCTTGCTTTTTCTATGATCCAATGGATGTTGGCAACTTGATCTCGGCCTTTTCTAAATCCAGCTTGAAAATCTAGAAGTTCTCGATTCATGTACTTTTGAAGCCTGGCTTGGAGAATTTTGAGCATTACTTTGCTACTGTGTGAGATGAGTGCAATTGTGCAGTAGTCTGAACATTCTTTGGCATTGCCTTTCTTTGGGATTGGAATAAAAACTGAACTTTTCCAGACCTGTGGCTACTGCTGAGTTTTCCAAATTTGCTGGCATATTGAGTGCAGCACCTTCACAGCATCATCTTTTAGGATTTGGAATAGCTCAGCTGGAATTCCATCACCTCCACTAACTTTGTTTGTGGTGATGCTTCCTAAGGCCCACTTGACTGTGTACTCCAGGATGTCTGGCTCTAGGTGAATGATCACACCATCGTGGTTACCTGGGTCATTAAGATCTTTTTTTATATTCTTCTGTATATTCTTGCCACCTCTTCTTAATATCTTCTGCTTCTGTTAAGTCCATACTGTTTCTGTCCTTTATTTGTTTGGTTAGATATGTATATATTTTATCTCCTTTAAAAGTTTTTATCTATTATGTTGAGCACATCTATATCTGCCTTACTTTAGATTTTGCTCAACAGTAAATACTGGTAACAAATTTCACATTTTTGTTCTTGTCTGCCTCAAAAGGGTGCTGTGAGTTAATGTGTCTGTATACCAGTTGCAGTGATTATTACCTCCAGTCACATTTTCCTGCCGTTCTTTTCTTGCTTTTCATCACTACAGATAAGAAGGAAGAATTTACATAATGGAATTTAGAAACCTGTTTTTTTTAAAGTCTAAAACAATGTATTATTTCAACACTTCGCTGATCATGAACCTATTACTTCAACACTTTAACTTACTATTCACCTCTTCTATGCAAATTATACCTTTGCTTTTCTTAAACATGATGTCCAGTCTGTATCTAATACACAAGAACCACTTCTCTCCAGCATGCATGATTTTAAATAGCTCCCCTTTTCTACTCATCTTTTTATTTTTTTCCTCTTGCTGCATTTTTTCTTTTGAGCATATTCTTCTTCAACCCAGAAGTCTGAATTATTTGCCTGAATCTGAAGGGTAAGATTTAGTGATCTCTTTAATTTTCGTTACTGTTGGCTATCTCAGTTTCCTTATTAAAATTACTATATGGGACTTCAGATATCCAATTATATATAACCAAAGGGCATAAGGTAGGACCTTACTATTAACCTGTAATCATTACCAGATAGTCTTATGTTCAATGTTGAGTTTGGTATCATGAAAAAATATTTAAGAACATTGGAACTGTATTTCTTGATTCTGCCTCTTAAAAACTTTGAGCAAGTTATATAACCCCTTTGAGTCTAATATCTGAGTCTCAGCATCTCAAGGTACTGCTGAAAAAAATGTAGCATAGTAAGGATCTACTCCTGGCAGATCCTTACTATATGCCTGGCAATGGTAAATACTCAACAAAAGTTCAAACTTTCCCCCCTTTTCTATCATGTAGTAGCTAATAGCAGACCAACAATGCTCTTTTCAAGAGCAACTAGAAAATCTGAAATACTTATATCTTCCTTACTCCAAATATCTAAGAGCTTCCAAGGCAACCAACACTTGGAAATCATGTTCCAGAGAAGAATACTTTTCGAAGTAAACCAAACTTTCTCCAAGCTTCCTTAATTGTTGGGTTGACTGCCACTTTCTGCCACATTTTGGAATAGAACAACAGACTTTTTAAGAAAAGGAAAAGGACCTGCTGCTGCTGCTGCTAAGTCACTTCAGTCGTGTCCGACTCTGTGTGACCCCATAGATGGCAGCCCACCAGGCTCCCCCATCCCTGAGATTCTCCAGGCAAGAACACTGGAGTGGGTTGCCATTTCCTTCTCCAATGCATGAAAGTGAAAAGTGAAGGTGAAGTTGCTCAGTCATGTCTGACCCTCAGCAACCCCATGGACTCAGCCCACCAGGCTCCTCCGTCCATGGGATTTTCCAGGCGAGAGTACTGGAGTGGGGTGCCATTGCCTGAAGCAGATAATCCAGCAGAGTTTTATGCAATTGTATGAGCATGAAGAGAGACAAATTCGAGTTTGGAGCTGTTGAGATTTCACAGAGAAGTAAGGCTGAGACAAATAAGACCAACATTAATACCATTTCCCCATCAGGATATTGCTAACTAGCTGCATAAGACAAAAGGCTCAGTATAACATAATGAGAATAAAAAGCAGATTAGCAATTTTTTCAACCCAAAAGGGTCAGGAAGACCAAAATTGAAGTTCATGGCGTATCAAGGAGGAGAATCCTCAGGAAACTCTTCAGGCTCTCTGTTAGGAAATATAGAAACCTACAACCTAAGAACGCAAGAAACTTAGGTGAAGACTGAAGCTTACCAAGATTGAGTTCAGTCCTGGATTAAACTGAGCTGCCTTTCCTCTTTCTTGCCTTCTAAAATAGGTTGAATACTCTCTGGAGGAATATAACATCCAGAGTCACTATTGTTTTCATATAAAATGGCCAGCATTTGAGTAAAAAACAAATCTATATTAGGAAATAAGACCAAGAGAAAAAATATACAGCAGAAACAAGGTGTCCTTAAATATTGGACATAGCAGACACAGATTTAAAATAGCAATAATTAATATAATCAAAGTAATTATATTTTAATAGGCTAAGAATTCTGCCCCTGAAACTGTAAGAATCAAATGGAATTTATAGAACTAAAAAATACAACAAGTGAACTTAAACAATCACTAGATGAGTTTAATTGGATATTTAACACGATTTGAGAGAATTAGCTGAAAAATAGATCAGAAGAAAGTAACCAATCTGAAGTGTGGAGGAAAGAAATAATGAGAAATAGAGAGAATTCTGGGGAGTTGGAGGAATAGAAAGCACCAGAAAATTGTCTTTCTACTGCGACAACAATTTTGCTGGCAGAATTTGTCTTGTGTAATTAATTTAAAACTCTGGAGTATGTTGAAGCTTGCAACTTTCAGGGGAAGGCATGGACAGTAAATTGAGGTTAACCAGTTAATTTCAGCTCTTAGCACAGTAGTAGCTACCAATCCGCTAGCCTCAGCCTCATAGCAGGCAACTAGCAGCTAGACACAGCTTGTGGAAGCAAGGGTAGGCAAAAAGCCCCTACTCTCCAATATCAGGAAATAGTGCTGTAATTGTTGACCACTGATTTTGATCATAGAGGTACAAAAAGGAGGGTGGCAACTGTTGTATTTCCCCCATTTTCAAGCTCTTCCCCTCAGGCTGAAGTGATTTCTAAGGGACCTACATGGCCAGAGCCCTCTCTCCTTACTTTGTTGTTTTCTTTTTTTTTCCCCTTTTGGGAGATAGACACTAAAGCTGAAGGCGCTCAAAAGCAACTGCACATACAGAGGAAAATGAGAAAATGGACCATGCATGGGAAAAGTAAAGGCTTAGAAAAAACCTGAGAAGATTTTAAGTTTACACCTCAGGCTGATCCTTGGAACAGAGAGAAAGAAAACATAAACATAAAACAGGAAAGAAAGAAAGAAAAACAGCAAACCCTGGGGAAAGGAGAGAATCTGATTTTCAGAGTTTTCATATTATTAGATTCAAACATCAAGTTTTCAACAAAAAATGCTGTAAGACAAACAAAGCAGCAAAAAAGTACTGCCTATTAAAGATAAATAAATGTTCCTTTAAAATACCTGTTGGAAGAAATACAGGGTGAAGAAATTAAAAACTACTGTTTTAAAGATGCTCAAGAAAATGATATGTAAACAAATTGAAAATATCAGTAAAGAGATAGAAAATATAAAAAGAAACCAAAAAGAAATCCCAGAGCTGAAAAGTACAATAACTGAAATGAAAAATTCACCAGAAGGATTCAAATGCATACTTGAGCAGGCAGAAACATCATCAAACTTGACTACAGAACAATGGAAATTACTAAAAGTGAGGAATAGAAAGAAAAAAGATGAAAGAAAAATTGAGCATAGCCTAAGTGATACTATCAAACAAACCATTATTCAGTGCGAGAGTCCCAGAAAGAGAAGAGAAAGAAAGTGGGCAGAGAGGATATTTGAGGAAATAATGTCAGAAAACTTTCCAAATTTGATGAAAGACATGAATATAAATATCTAAGAAGTTCAACAAACTCCAAGTAAAATGAACTCAAAGAGATCCACACCAAGACACATTATAATAAAATTTTTGAAAATCAAATATTAACAGAGGATCTTGAAAGCAGCAAGCAGCAATTCATCACATACAAGGGATACTCAATAAGATCATCAGATTTTTCTCATAAAAAACTTTGGGGGCCAGGAGCCAATATATTCAAAGTGCTCAAAGGAAAAAATGAACTGTTGACTGAGAATCCTATGTACAGCAAAACTGTCCTTCACAGTGAGGGAGAAATTAAAACATTTTTAGATAAATAAAAATTGAGAGACGTCATTACCATTGGAACTTCCCTGTTAAATGCGCAAAGGTAAAATGAGAGGAAATCAGACAATAAATTGAAGCCATCTGAAGAAATAAAAATCTCAATAGTTAAATACATGGCAGCTATAAAAGGTAATATTATCATATAATGATTTGTAACTCTACTGTCTATTACATATGATTTAAGAGACAAATACATTTTTAATTATTGTCTAAAAGTTAGTATTATTGTAATTTTAGTTTGTAAATCTACATGTTGTCATATCCATGATTTAAAAGACTAATGCATGTTTTAGAAGAATTATTAATTTAGGTCTTAGAGCACACAATATGAACAGTAAATTTGTGATGTCAGCAACTGGAACAGATAGTGACAGAGCTGTGAAGAGTTTAGTCCTAGATTAAATTGAGCTGATTTTCCTCTTTCTTTCCTTCTAAAATAGGTTGAATCCTCTCTAGAGGATTCAATTTTTTGTATGTTATCAGAGTTAAGTTGGTATAAATTCAAATTAAAGTGTTATAATCTTAGGATGTTAAACACAATCACCATGGTCACCACAAAGAAAATAGCCATTGACTATACAAAAGGAAATGAGAAAGAACTTAAATGTTTCACTACAAAAAATCAAATAAACATAAAAAAGGACACTAATGCAGGAAATGAGGAACAAAAGAGCTGTAAGGAATACAGAAAACAAATAGCAAAGTGACAGAAGTGAGCCTCTACTTATCAGCAACTACTTTAAATGTAAATGTATTAAATACTCTAATCAGAAGACAGAGACTGGCAGAAAGGATAAAACCACATGATCCAAACTATATGCCATCTATAAAAGACTCACTTTCCTCAAAAATGCAAACAGATTGAATGTGAAAGAATGGAAAAAGATAGTCCATGCAAACAGTAATCAAAAGGCAGCAAGGGAGGCTATACTAATATCAGAAAAAATAGACTTTAAATCAAAAATAAGTTAAAAGAAACAAAGAAGAACAGTATATGTTGATAAAAGCTTCAGTCCATCAAGAATATGTTATAATTATAAACATTTACATACTTAATTACAGACTTGCAAAATTTATGAAGCAAAATCTGACAGAATTGAAGGGGAAAAAGACAGCTCTACTTAGGAGGAGACTTCAATACTCCACTCCCAATAATAGGTAGAACATAAGAAAGAACATAGAGAACTTACCACAGTAAATCAGTGAGATCTGACAAACATACAGAACACTCTACTTAACTATAACAGCATATGCATTCTCCTTAAATGTACGTGGCGCATTTTTCAGGTTAATCTCAATAGATTTAAAAAGACAAATATGATCCAAATTATATTCTGTCACTACTACAGGATGAAATCAACAGAAGTAAAACTTGAAAATTCACACATTTGTAGAAATTAAATAATACACTCTTAAACAATGGATCAAAGATAAAATCACAGGAAATTAAGTCTAACAAAGATAGTACAAGAAAACTACAGACCAATATATTTTATGAACATAAATAAACAATTCTCAATAAATGCTAACAAATCAAATTCAGTAGCATATCAAAAGGACTGTACATGAGGACCAAGTGGGATTTATTACAGGAATGCAAGGACAGTTCAACATATGAATATATAACTAAATAAATGGGGTTTTTTTATTATTTTAAAAATATGTAACAGTACTATTTATGACATACTCAAAGAGAAAATAACCCAAATACTCAACAGTATCATGTATAAATAAATTGTGTTATGGGGCTTCCAAGGTGATGTTAATGGCAACAGATCTGACTGCAACACAGGAGATGCAGGAGACAGAGGTTCAATCCCTGGGTCAGGAAGCTCCCCGAGAGGAAGACATGGCAGCCCTCTCCAGCATTCCTGCCTGAAGAATCCCATGGACAGAGGAGCCTAGCAGGCTACAGTCCATAGCACAAAAAGAGTAGGATACTACTGAGGCAACTTAGCACATATTTATATACTTAAATAGTATCTGCTGCTTCATGCAACAGTATGGATGGGTCTTACAAAGATAATGTTCATGTAAAAATGTCAGACAAAAAGAGCATATATTTTTTGTTCCGTTTATTTTTTAAAAAGTTGATTCCCTCCATGTTCCACTTCAAAAGCTGAAGATATATTGTGTTTCTTGCAGAAACTGCCACTCATTTACCACTTATCTTTCACAGAGAATTTCTGTAAGAGTAAGTAGAAGCATGAGAAAAAATGCTTAAAATATCACCTGGTCTAAGAAGCATTAATCATTTTCACAAATTGCCTTCTGATATTTAGCAGAAACTTAACTATGCTTTTATATGTTCAATTAAATGATACACCAGGTTTATAGCACTGAAAACAGATGTCTGAAATATATAAGGACATGACAGTGTTCTCCTAGCTACACAGGTGTTCATGGTGATCTCAACTTCATAACTTTGGAGCTGTAATAATAGTAATAATTGCTACTATTTTGTGAGTAGTTCAGTTCAGTTCAGTCACTCAGTCGTGTCCGACTCTTTGTGACCCCATGAATCGCAGCACGCCAAGCCTCCCTGTCCATCACCATCTCCCGGAGTTCACTCAGACTCACGTCCATCGAGTCAGTGATGCCATCCAGCCATCTCATCCTCGGTCATCCCCTTCTCCTCCTGTCCCAATCCCTCCCAGCCTCAGAGTCTTTTCCAATAAGTCAACTCTTTGCATGAGGTGGCCAAAGCACTGGAGTTTCAGCTTTAGCATCATTCCTTCCAAAGAAATCCTAGAGCGGATCTCCTTGCCAAACACTGTGCTAAGTGTTTTATAACCATTATTTCATTTAATCTTTGCAATAACCCTGGGAGGGGGCTTTTACTATCCCCTGTTACAGATAAGGAAACTACCATTAGGTAATTTTCCCAGGAGAGTAACCCAGCCATATTAGTACTTGGTTCTCCCTGACAGTCAGGCATGTGATCTTAACTACCTTGCAAAATGGTGTGTTGTGCTGGTCTGTATCAGTGATATAAAGAAATGTCAGTTCAATGGTTTGAAAATGTAAATGTAAGCTTTGGTGTAAATTTAGCTTCAAAACTCCCTGTTTCCCTACCTTTAACCCCCAGTTTATCCTCAGTTGACTCTCTTGAGGCACTTTACAGTGGCACCTGAAAAATCTAGATCTATCATGAGGAAGAAGAGAATTTTAATTGTTTCGTTTGTCTCACCAAAGGGTTCCTATTCTCAAGTAGGGTACCATTGAATGTTTGGGACTCAGTCTTTGCTTTCTTTTTTGGGGGTGGAGTAAAGAGAGAAGTTTTATCATAGCATTCAGGCATACTATTTTTCTTGGTTCATTCAGTTCAGTCTCTCAGCCATGTCCGACTCTTTGCAACCCCATAGACTGCAGCATTCCAGTCTTTCCTGTCCATCGCCAACTCCCGGAGTTTACTCAAACTCATGTCCATTGAGTCAGTGATGCCATCCAACCATCTCATCCTCTGTTGTTACCTTCTCCTCCTGCCCTCAATCGTTCCCAGCATCAGGATTTTTTTCAGATGAGTCAGCTCTTCGCATCAGGTGGCCAAAGTACTGGAGTTTTAGCTTCAACATCAGTCCTTCCAATGAACACCCAGGAATGATCTCCTTTAGGATGGATTGGTTGGATCTCCTTGCAGTCCAAAGGACTCTCAAGAGTCTTTTCCAACAATACAGTTCAAAAGCATCATTTCTTTGGTTCTCAGTTTTCTTATAGTCCAACCCTCACATCCATACATGACTGCTGGAAAAACCATAGCTTTAACTAGACGGACCTTTGTTGGCAAAGTAATGTCTCCGCTTTTTAATAAGCTATCTAGGTTGGTCATAACTTTTCTTCCAAGGGCAAGCATCTTTAAATTTCATGGCTGCAGTCACCATCTGCAGTGATTTTGGAGCCCCCCAAAATAAAGTCTGTCACTGTTTCCACTGTTTCCCCATCTATTTGCCATGAAGTGATAGGACCATGAGACCAGATGCCATGATCTTAGTTTTCTGAATGTTGAGTTTTAAGCCAGCTTTTTCACTCTCCTCTTTCACTTTCATCAAGAGGCTCTTTAGTTCCTCTTCACTTTCTGCCATAAAGGTGGTGTCATCTACATATCTAAGGTTATAGATATTTCTCCTGGGAATCTTGATTCCAGTTTGTGCTTTATCCAGCCCAGCATTTCTCATGATGTACTCTACATATAAGTTAAAAAGGCAGGCTGACAGTATAGAGCCTTGACATACTCCTTTCCCTATTTGGAACCAGTCTGTTGTTCCATGTCCAGTTCTAACAGTTGCTTCCTGACCTGCATACAGATTTCTCAGGAGGCAGGTTAGGTGGTCTGGTATTCCCATCTCTTGAAGAATTTTCCACAGTTTGTTATGGTTTACATAGTTGAAGTCTTTGGCATAGTCAATAAAGTAGAAGTAGATGACTTTCTGGAACTCTCTTGCTTTTTTGATGATCCAACGGATGTTGGCAATTTAATCTCTGGTTCCTCTGCCTTTTCTAAATCCAGCTTGAACATTTGGAAGTTTGTGGCTCACATGCTGTTGAAGTCTGGCTTGGAGAATTTTGAGCATTATTTTACTAGCATGTGAGATGAGTGCAATTGTGTAGTAGTTTGAGCATTCTTTGGCATTGCCTTTCTTTGGGATTGGAATGAAAACCGACCTTTTCCAGTCCTGTGGCCACTGCTGAGTTTTCCAAATTTGCTGGCATATTGAATGCAGCACCTTCACAACATCATCTTTTAGGATTTGGAATAGCTCAGCTGGAATTCCATCACCTCCACTAACTTTGTTTGTGGTGATGCTTCCTAAGGCCCACTTGACTTCCCATTCCAGGATATCTGGCTCTAGGTTGGTGATCATACCATCGTGATTATCTGGTTCATTAAGATCTTTTTTGTACAGTTCTTCTGTGTATTCTTGCCACCTCTTCTTAATATCTTCTGCTTCTATTAGGTACATACCATTTCTGTCTTTTATTGTGCTCATCTTTGCATGAAATGTTCTCTTGGTATCTCTGATTTTTTTGAAGAGATCTCTAGACTTTCCCTTCTATTGCTTTCCTCTATTTCTTTGCATTGATTGCTGAGGAAGTCCTTCCTTTCTCTCCTTGCTATTCTTTGGAACTCTGCATTCAAATAGATATATCTTTCTTTTAGCTTCTCTTCTATTCACAGGTATTTGTAAGACCTCCTCAGACAACTATTTTGCCTTTTTGCATTTCTTTTCCTTGGGATTGTCTTGATCCCTGCCTCCTGTACAATGTCATGAACTTCCATATATAGTTCTTCAAGCACTCTATCAGATCTAATTTCTTGAATCTATTTGTCACTTCCACTGTATAGTCAATCATAAGGAATTTGATTTAGTTCATACCCGAATGATCTAGTGGTTTTCCCTACTTTCTTCAATTTAAGTCTGAATTTGGCAATAAGGAGTTCATGGTCTGTGCCCCAGTCAGCTCCTGGTCTTGTTTCTTCTGACTGTATAGAACTTCTCCATCTTTGGCTGCAAAGAATATAATCAATATGATTTCTTGGTAGAAAAATGGAAAAGAAAGGATTATAAAGTGTATGCTTATATATCCTATAAGTCAAAGGATACTTAGATTATTTTTTCTCTATATTCACGCCCATTACCATTTTTGCAAGGTGTCATTTTTCACTTGTAGTGAAAGTGCCTTTGCCATGTTGGCATCAGCATGTTCTTCAGCTGCCAGGGGCCAGATTCCTGTTCTTAGACCATTGGGAAGTCCTGTTATCATGACTCTGCTCTTGAATTGTGTTGGAGAAATATATTCCTTCTAGAGATAACATCCTCAATTGAAAAATGAATCTACTCATACAGGTTGAAGAAGAAGTTCAGCTACTGCACCCTGCCGCGGCAAGAAGACTAATAAAAACCTTGAACCCATTACTCACATAAGAGAACAAAGAGAGCTTTATTGAAGTTCAAATGAAAAGTATAAATAGTGAGTCAGACAGCACATGAAGATTCCAACATTCTTTTTTTTGCTTATGTTGCTTTTAATGGTATTTGAGATTAAAGGTCAAATATAATTCAATGCAGTAACCTTGTGAGGCTTAATTTTCTATATTGGAAAATTCAAAGTATTCATCTCTTCACCCAGAACTTTACTTCTCAACAGGATGTCTGTCTTCATTGCACTTTTCATGTCTGTTTACCTCACATCCTAACCAGCAAAATGTGTACTTTAAAAATGATCCCCCAGGCCTTTCTTCACTAGATACTCATTCATTCACTGATTCACTCACTTAACACATGCAAAGAATATAATCAATCTGATTTCTTGGTAGAAAAATGGAAAGAAAGTATTATAAAGTGTATGCTTATATATCCTATAAATCAAAGGATACTTAGATTATTTTTTCTCTATATTCACACCCATTACCATTTTTGAAAGGTGCCATTTTTGAAAGCTGAGCCCACTGTACTCAGCTTCCTAAGATTAGGATCCTTTTGATAAGTGCTCTGAACACTGCACTGAAGATTTTTAAAAAACAGAAGAAACAGAAAACTCAGATCTTTACACAATATACTCACTATCTAAAAGGGAAGATAAATGTGTTTAGAAAATGATTTGTGTAGTAGAGTTGATGATTGAACACTTTATTTTTCAAATTAAAAAAAGTAATTTCTTTAATTTCTAAAATGGATCTATTCCCCTAGTCCTTCATCCAGGAGGGCCAAAATAATCTTAAATTCAGTAAGTAATGGTATCACAGACTCTTGGGGATTGAATGGTTCCTCAGAAATAATTCCTTATCCTGGAGGATTCTAATGCTCACTCTTTCAGCTTGCTTTCCATCCCCCTGGCTTTCCCTTAGGATAGCATTTGAGAATGTTAGGGATGGGTTTCAAGTCTCACAAAGGCTGGAGAGAGAATCTAAGATCCACAAATAAGATCCACGGCCTGTGAATAAATCCTGCATTTATTTCTAGGTCCTCTATGACAAAGCTGGTTG